>BKZX01026947.1:29689-41738 GCA_014362285.1 Fagus crenata
TGCTTCTACAAATAGCTGCCAAGTTTCATCATCACATATGATTCCCCTAGTTATTGGATCCTTCCCTATTCCTGTGTGGGAGTCTAACTTGCACCAACTACTCCAAATCCTTTTAAGACCAGCGTACTTATTCTTCAATTGTTTCTGATCATATTTCAGTCCCTCTTGTTTGAAAAAAGTAGTTCCAATGTTTCTCCATCCTTTCTTATTAAAAGTACTAGTTGGCCTATTACCCTTCAAGACCTCATCATTACATAATTCAATGAATATCTTAGTTCTTGAAGTTGTCCATTGTGCCTTATCCTTGTCACCCTTATCACCCCCACCCCATGTAGGTCCTTCAGGTGTAGGTTGTGATGCCATTTCTACATAATACATTTTAAATAAGATGTAGAAGCATATAAGCACAGTGCCGGAAAACTCATATATATATATATATATATATAAAAGAAAAGAAAAAAACAACCCAGCAAACTCATATAAAAAAAAATCAACAACAATAAAGTATAACCACAAACAGTGTCAGCAAACTCATCTAAAAAAAATCAACAACAATAGAGTATAACCACAAACAATGCCAGCAAACTCAGTAACAAAACATGCACCATGAAATTTCCAAGCTATGTCCAATGTCCAAGCTTCCACTATTGAATTTCCTCCCACTATGAAATTTACTCACACAAACCTTTTGCTTTTTATTTTTATAAGTAACTGAAAAGTTTCATTGAAAATATTGAACATCACAAGCCACACACACAGGTAGTGTCCAGAAACATCATCTAAAGTTATATAATTTTTATAAGTTTTAAACAGAAATCATGAGTTGCATAAAGGTCATCTCTCTTTGTCTCATTCATCGTCTAGATCAACACTCATGCAATCACTCCGATAGGTGCTTCGTATAAAAGATTCATAAAACTGGCAGAATCATCGCAACATTTGAAGTCATGGAAACAGAGGACAGTAATACCAAACGTTTTTCAAGTAGCACATATGCAGTTAAAATATAGAGAGGGGGAAGTGAAGAATCATTAGAATGCTTACACTTTTTCATCAGGAATGTAGCATACAACTGAATGACAATAAGAACCTAAAGAAAGATCAACATAGCAGAAGAATCTACTCAATGCAGTGAGCCTCCCTATTCATCACAGAGGCTATTTTGTAAGATTAAACTTAAAATCCTCTAATGCAGTGGTTGAATTCTCTCTAATTAATCCACATGATACACAAAGGAATCAAGCCCCAGATATTAATGCTACGACCCAAATCCCCTTTCCAACACTCCAACAAACCATAACCCAAAAAACCAGAAGAACTAAGAAACCAAAAAAAAAAAAAAAACAGAGTCAATGAGCACCAAAGATGACACAATTAATTTTGGCCCTTCGGTGGGGGCTTATCTCTCTGCATGATGGGGCCTGTTAGCATATTGGTTTCAATTATTTCATATATGTACTTGCCGGTTTCAATTATTTCAATAAAATTCTAACTTCATTATCGAAAAAAAAAAAAAACCAAGCACCACAAGTCAGCACAATAATGTAAAGAAATCATTATCCATAAAATTTCTAACTTCATTATCTAATGAAAAAAAATGGCAGAGATCAGATAGATCAGCAAAGATAAATACCACCACCTCTTGCCGTCGCCTCCGTCAAGACAAGGAAAGCAGAGATCGAGATCGATCGGCAAGAGACAAGGAAAGGCAGAGAGAGAGTGAGAAAGAAAAGCTCACCAGAGATGTCTTCGCCTCCTTGCCGTCGCCGGGATGCCGTTGCTGGGATGCCGTTGCCTTGGTCACGGAGTCGTCTCGGTCTCACCAGAGCTCCCTCTGGTTCTTTGATATAAAATAAGTCCTTTTTCAAAGATAACAAAATAGAAAGAGAAAAAATAGCATAAAAAAGAGACAAAACGGGGATAAAAGAGAGGGAAGGGAAAAAAAAACGAGGGAAAAAGAGTCAGGTAGAGAGGGAAGAGAAAAAAAAAATGAGGGAAAAAGAGTCCGGTTAAGAAACAAATTGTTAAAAGTGGGTCCCATTTATTTTAGCAAAAATTAAAAGTAGAAGCTAGAATCAGAATCCAAAATATTTTGGATTCTGACTTCTGCTCTAGAAATGAGAATTTGCAAAATGCATTCTGCCTAGAATGTATTTTGCATTTTTTAAAATCCTAACCAAACACTTCAGATTTTTTGCAGAATGCATTTTATGCATTAAAATCAGTAAAATCACTTAAAAGTAGAGGATCCAAACACAGGCTTAGTAAGAGAATAAAATCTTGTCTGGTAGGTCAACAATATCCAAATTTCTTTGCATTAAGACTTTTATCTGGGTAATGAAGGGGGAACAATGAGAACCATAATTATAAGCAATGACACACAACCTAGGACAACAGTACTTGTCCTAATTTTTGATAAGTCATCCCGTGCGCCGTGATTAATGGCGTAAATATCCTCATTTAATTTTCAGATAGAAACGCTCCATCATGAATATATTAATTTACATGATAAGAATAAGAGTGATAAAGTTCCATACAATGTAATGCTACGACTGAAGGGATCCAATTGTAAGAACAAAAATTATTCGCAATTATGATACTCCTCATTGGTGTCTTGATCAAGACTTAGGATGTACAAGTACTTCATTTTAACCCACGTATCTGTACTAGTACCCGATATCATACCCGTATTTGATACGTACCCGATACGCTTAGTTTATCTTAACTCTTATTTTGTACTTGAGACAACATTTTATGGGTGTCATGTACTTGCTTGCTATTTATTATTGTCTTTAAATTAATTTTCGATATGTTTTCAAGCTTTTTAATGTTGTCACTTAATTTTAAAACCTAAAATAAACATAATTTATATTCAAAATTTATCTATAAAATATTATTTAATTAATTAATTGTCGTATCCCTGAGGTATTGTACCATAGGTTTTTTAAGAAATAATGTATCCATGTACCCATACCTGTATTATACCGATACTGTATCCATGCAACCTAAATCATAACACGTGTACCTCAATGCCAAACAAACTGGCTCGCCACCTCCTTGGCACGGGTCATCGGGTCATAAAGTTGGTATATATGTTTTGTTACCACAACTTTTGACGCTGTCCGTCTATTGATGTCGGCAAAGTTCGATTTATTATTGGCCACCACTCATCGCCGCGACTGAAGGGATGAAAACCTTAGCTACCAAACTATGGTTTCGTGCTTTGGTTCCCTTTATTATAAATAAAACACATGCTCCTCTTAACTATCTCTCTTTCTTCAGATTGCTCTTACTTCTAAAAATGAGGCTTCTAATTATGCTTCTCATAGTCACAGCTGTGCTTTTTGTTATAACCATGCCAGGACATGAGGCTGGCACAATCCTCCATAAAGAAGTACAAAATTTGATGAGCAAAATTTGGAATATTCACGAATCTGTTTAATAATAAAATTATACAATAATTTAATTGAGACTAAGGTTAAAGCAAATGCTATTGAGCTGCTGTTTCTTTTGCTTTCCAATAAAGAGGAAATAATCCCCGTTTGACATTAACACCGGCAATAAAAAGAAAAAAGAAAAAAAAAAGTGAAAGGCTAAATTATAAATTAGAACTTCTCAATTTGATTAAATTTCAATTCAGTTCTCTAAATTTTAACCGTTTTAATTCAGTCTTTGAAATTTAATTTTGTTTTAATTCACATCCTCCCTCAAGCTTCATCTAATTGGTTTCCATGCATTGTCAAGTGTTAAAAAAAAAAAAAAAAACATAATTTAGTTTTTTATTTTTCACCATTTTCAAAATTAGAAAATAACAATTTTTTTATTTGACAAACTCTAAAAATTGAAAAAAAAGATTGAAAACTATTCCCTCTCTCTCTCTCTCTCTCAAACTATCGCTTGTTTTCCCCAAAACATTTATATAGAGACCATAAGCTCTCCTAGATTAAACCAAATACACAAATCTCACACCCACTCACCAAAACAATCCCATGTGAGAGGTTGTAACGTTGTGCGTAACATATTACATAAAATCACTCTTCCTATGTTCACCTATTAGTCATTCTTGTTTATTGGTGTACTAGAAGAAGTGACTTAGCATTCCTATTGTCTATTGCGTCAATAAAAGTGATGGGTTATTCTTATTCAGTACATATGTCATGACATGTTAGTAATTTGATTATTTTTTTTTTAATTATTTATTTATTTATTTATGATAATTCAATAGTTGTGTGAGTGAGACTTTACAACGTAAATATATCTATTAAAAACACCAAAAAATACTAATTAAACTTTGACAGATTCCAAGCTATTTGGTTAGTCAAGTTCCGCCATTACCATTGTATTTCAATTTTGACAAGTACAAGACAGCTTTCTTCCCTTAGGCCTTTATTAATTAGCCCACATAGAAACACTCTAATGAAGATTACAGCCCACAAAAGAAGACCTCAAAGCCCACTTTCTTAACTCATGGCCCAAGTATATGAACAATCTTCAATTATTTCAGACACCTACCAGGTTGGGCTAGCCCCTGGGCGTGTCAGAGTCACACAGCATCCATGCTCGCCATGCACTTCCCTGACGTGTCACAGTCACAGTCACCGTACTTACTTTTAATATCTAAGTCCCCAAAAACAGTTGTAAATTTGTAATGTCGTCAAGTTTTATTTATTTTTTATTATTTTTTCGCCTTTAACATTTTATAAACTACTTTTTAATTGGCACGATTTTCCTAGAAATTGTTTATTGGTTGTATCTGAGCTAATAGCTCTGCTGTGTAGTTGAGACTCAGTCCACGTGTTACGTGTATTTGGCCAAAGTTGGATTGTAGTGTAACTCTTGTTATGTTAAATGAAAATATATTGATTCATTTATTAAAAATAAAATGATGGCCACTGATCTTTAGGTCAATTGATTTTTTTTAGTATTTTCAATAGAGAAGGGTTTTAATTAAAGTTTCCTCACTGCTTAGAATGTAATAATAAATAAATAAAAATGATGATTAGATCAACATAAATTTTTTGTTTTGTTTTGGTAAAATATTAGAATTTACAATTTTGTTGCACTTTTATTTGTTGTATTTAATTATTTTGGTTGAATACAATTTTGTTTCTTTTGGTGATCATGATGGACATGCTAGTTTTGAACTCGCTTTCCAATACTAGGTACCAAAAACAAGAAAAAACAATGCAAGATTAAGGGTTAAGATTTGAGATTTGATCAATGATAAGAAATGGGATTAAAGTGAGTAGTTGTTTAATCTTTCCGTGTCTTGGTGACCAGTTTCAAGCTTTTGCGAAGGCATTTTCCACCGTTAACACGCTTTAATCCACTGTTCAGAACAAACAAATTAACCTAAATTATAACGGATCCATCTTCCAATTGGTTTTATACAAAATAAAACCTCAAATTCTACGTTAAAAATCTTAAACAAATCAGACAATTGCATAAAATTTCATGATTTCTAAGCTAACAAATCAAAGAAATCTGATCTCAAAGTTTCCGTTTCCTTAGTTACCAAATGGGAATAGAATTTGTTCAGATCTGATAGTAATAGAAAATTGAACACGTTGTCTTAGATCTCCGATTTTACGAAATGGGTCAGAAATAAACAAGCGAAATTGTCTTTGGTCTAGCTTGCCGTGCCCGTGGAGATATTGGTTTCGAATTGTATGGATAGGCCGCACCGCATGCACCTACAGCATTGTTTCAAAATAATTTCCATAGTTTTTCAGCGGCGAAGTTTCTCCACTATATCTCCGACCCAACTTGTACTGTCCGTGTTTTTGGTTCCTTAAGGCTCTTATTTAACCACATGGGGAGCCCAAGAAACCTCAGGCATTTCTCGTCAGATTATTTATTGTTCTTAAATACAATTTCTTTACCTACAGAAAAAGATGACGATTCCAAACATGCTATTCAAATTCACACTGGCGCTGGTTCTTGTTCTTACGTGTGATCTGCTTGCATCTGAGGCTAGGAAAATGCTTTATGAAGAACACGAAGATATGATTAACAAAGACCATTTGTTAGGATCAGTAGAGCAAGGTAAAGCCGCCTCTCCTTACCTGCCCAATCCGACCAATCCAGCAACCGGTACCGGGGCGGACATCGCTACTTCAATGATCAGCGAAAAGGTGTTTGTCACTGATCCTTTTCTACCACGCCGACAGCTGCTCAAGACTCCGATCCCTCCCTCTGGTCCCCATACTCCAACCTGGATTCCAGGTCCTCCAAGGCATTAAAATGATCATAAGGTGGAAGGTTCAATCCAGAAAAGTATGGAGGGGAGTACCTCCATTCCTTAGGTTAAAAAAATGTCAATTATCACTTTATATAGCACACCCCACAAATTTGTGACTAAGATTTTATTGTTATTGTTAATATTTTTAATAAAGATATTGAAATTTATTGATATGTACAGGAGGGTATATATATTGTCACATCATTATTAGTACATACATCTTTAAATTAAATTTGTAATATTTAATATGTATAATGAAGTGGTTAATTATATTGTATCCTTAATCATTTGAAAGTTGAAACCATATCCAATATGCATCTAACCTATATTCCAATTAATCTTTTCTTTTTTAAAGTTTCGTTAGAAGTAAATTGTAAAGCATAAAATTAAAGAAGTGGAAAATTAAAATGGAGGTCAAGAGGGATCGTGGTTTTGGGTTCGCAAAGGCAGAGAAATTTCCCAGCAGCCCCGTTCGTTGTTGTTGTTTATTAATTTCAGGGAATTTCAATGTATATTGCTTCTTCTTTTAAAGTTTATGATTTACAAAATGTGTCATTGAAGTCGAACTTCTGTAGGACTGCCTTGAGAAAACTCTAATTTACACGATTGTAGGCTTTTTGAAGGTATACTTTTATGGCCATAAAATCCACCTTTAACCTTTCTTTTCTTAAAATTAAGAAAAATTTCCTGCACAAGCAACTAGTTTTCTGCAATCCACCTACCTGGGATGAATGCAGATTGATGTGGAGATATCATCTTACGTAATAGGGGTCTAATTCTATACACAATTAGTTTAGCATTGATTTTGTAGACAAGACAACATTAGATAAACTAATAGGTCTAAAATAGTTAAATGCAAAGGGGTTTTGGGTTTTGAGTTTTGAAAATAAAGGCTGTAGGATTTACCTCCTTTTAACATTTTCACAGATGTGAAGAAATTTTGGACATCTTGGATGACTGAACTTCTCACTATTTTCTAATACTTCTTGTCAACGTGTTAGTTGCTAAAAAATACCAATGTTTTATCACAGTTGAGTCTTTACGGAGAAGCTAACTTATACAACCTCAACATTTAATTCAAATAAATGTGGTGATGAGCTTTTCCCCTATTGGGATAGGGTGATCAAGGAGAAAATTTAAAACAAGTTTAATAAATAGGGAACCTTTAATATCTCCTACCTTTCCATTGAAAGGTTAATGTAGCTGGCCTCTACCAAGGCCGTCCCAAACTTTTTGGGGGCCTCAAGCCAAATCTTAAATTGGGGCCTTATTTATTTATTTATTTTTAACCATTAAATACTAAATTAAATTAATATCTATGATTTTTTTTACTAGAATTTCATTTTTCTTGCTCTTTTAGATGCAAAATTATTGATCAAACTTTTATAATCAATTTTCTCTAACATGTTCTTTTCAATTGATAAAATCGTCAATCCACTTAATCTTTCTTGTGACATAGTCGATCTTAGGTAATATTTTATCAATTTTAATTTTGAAAAAGTTCTTTCTGCAAAAGCAACTGTTACGGGAATTGTTAATAAAATTCTATATGTGATGCATGCATTTGGAAAAGATTCTAGTTTTTTAATATAATTCAATATGTCAACTGGAGTGTTCTTGTTTTCTTCTATTTGTATAACTTTTCTTAAAACTTTTAATTCCGAAAATAAATCTAAACCATCAATATCAATTGAATTTTTATATGTGAGAGCACTTTCGAGACAAAGACATTTATCTTTTAAGCTATCATCGCCAAATGATTTTAATTTTTCGAAGCTAAATAGAAAACCAAAAAGTTCTTCATATATATAAAGTTGTTTAAACCTTTGATCAATTAAGGAAATAACTTGATCAATTATAAATAAGAAATAATCGATTCTAAAAGATTTTTCAACGGATTATGTTATCTCGTGATCAACATTTTCATCAAAGTGTCTTTTCCTACGAATTACACGTTTTTCTTGAAAAACCGGTTCAATTTCTAATTCTTTAGCAATCTCTATGGCTGAACTCATAGCAGTTGCAAATCGAGTTTCTCTATAATTTTTGAAAAAATCTATAAGAGTTTTTAATTGATTTATAGCCACATCAATATGTATATATTTAGATTGTAAAATTTTACTAGCTGAATTGACTGCAAATAACATTTCATACCAAATAGTCAAGCTCAATAAAAACTCAAAATCTCCAAACCCATATTTTGCTAAAGAGTTAGCTTCACTTCTTGTTTTAGAATCTTGATCACTATTTTCTACTAACTCTAACAAATCATCCCTTATTTTTGGAGCTTCAAATCTTATGACTTTAACACTTTCAATGCGACTTTCCCAACGTGTTTGTGATATCGGCTTAAGAGTGAATTTCAATACTTTTTTTTTTAAAAAATATTCTATCTCTTTGTTGAAGATAATGTATATAAACGTTGTACCACTCCAAAAAAAAGATACAGCTTTAGTAGAAGAGTTTGCCATATCACAAAGTACTAGATTAATGTTATGACTACTGCATGGTGTGTAAAATGCTTTAGGATTAATATCTAGAAGTCTTCTTTGTACACCTTGTTTATTTCCTTTCATATTAGATCCATTATCATAACCTTTTCCTCGTATGTCATTAATGTTAAGTTGAAGTTTCGTTATTACATTTATAAGTTCATTAAAAAGACCTAAACTAGTAGTGACATCTACTTTTATAAATTCAAAAAAATATTCTTCTATTTTTATTGGACTTGTTGAAATATCCTCGCATCTTAGTACAAGAGTCATTTGTTCTTGATTACTTATATCAGGAATGCAATCAAGTATAATTGAAAAATATTTTGCTTCTTTAACTTTTTAAATAATTTTATTTCTAATTTCATTTGCTATCATTTGTATCAATTCATTTTGAATTTTATGACTAAGATAATGGTTATGAATTTCACCTTGTTGAATACGATGAATATGTTCTTGCATCACCGGATCAGATTCTGCAATCATTTCAATTAAACTTAAAAAAATTCCATTATTTTCTTGATAAATTTTTTCTTTTGTTCCTCCAAATGGCAAATTATTTTTACCTAAAGTCTTTATGATTGCAATAATTCTTTGTAATTCATTTTTCCAATGATCTTTCTCTTTGTTAATTAGTCCTCGAACACTTTTATCAATTGTTTTATTTTTCAATAATTGTATTTGTAAATCACTCTAAGTGTTCATATTACTAATATGCTCACTACTTGTTTCATGTCTTTTAATTTTACCACTAAGATTTCTCCAATCATTAGTTCCTTGATTAGTTAATTGATTTGTACAAAATTCTGAATTAAACAACTTACAACAAAAACAAAATACGCTATCTAATTCATTTGAATACACTAGCCATTTTCTATCATGTTTCTCCCCATTTGGTAAGGTTCGAGTGTAATATTTAATAAAAAAATGCCTAGAGTTTCCATCTTTAGGAAATTCTGAATCATTATGTCTAATTGGATCCTTTTCTACTAATAAATCTCTCAATTTTGAGTCAGTATTTTTCCATTGAGCTGAATCATAAATATTTAAAGGCCTATAATCAAGTGTTTCGTTAATATATTCATTTGCTTCTAAATTTTTTTCATGTTCTTCATCAAAAGTAGGTATATTAAAATTTTGACCATCATTCGTTATATTTTCATTGGTATCTTTTAATTGACTATCATTAAGATTATTTTCATTGGTATTTTTTTTATTGACTATCGTAAGTTGGTATATTACACTTTTGACTATTATTCTGAATATTCTCATTAGTATCTTTTGATTGACTAGCATTAGGATTACTTTCATTGTTATCTTTCAATTGACTATCATAAAAGGATTATTTTCATTTGTATCTTTTGATGGTATTATTGTATTATCTTCTAACCCTTTAAAATGAATTTCTTATTCATTTGTTGAACTATCACCTAATTTTTCTGTGATATTTTGTTTATTACTGGTAACAAATTTTTCAAGAGCTCCCTTTTGGGATTCAATCAATTTTTCTATTCCCTTTTTTTTTTTTTTTTTTTTTTTTTTTTAAGTTTTTGATGTCCAGATTCATATTTTCAAAGAGCCATATAGTGAAAAAAAAAAAATAATAAATAAATAAATAACAAATACTTTACAGCCAAAAAACAAATAACAGCCAAAACAACATGTAACAATACTACAATAATACCTAACTAATAAGTGAAATTTAATAAAATTAAAATAGAAAAGTATAGAACAATAGAACCTGATTATGCTGATTTATCCCAATATCTACTGATCTACATAAGATTAATACCTAAAGAATGAATATCATAAATTCACAGTTTATTAAATCTTAATTTACAAACCCTAATTGCAAAGAAAAAAAAAAAAAAATTTATTCAAGATGGTAAAGATTGATATTATTACCTATTTATATGTTGAATCCAAATTTTGTAAAAGATTTCAAGACTCAAATCCTCAAATTTGAAGCCAAGAAAAAATAAAAAAGATATGATATTTATTGACTATTGTAGATTTGTAGTGAGAGAAAAAAATCTTTTTAGAGAGAGAAAGTGAGAGGTGTGCGTATGAAGAGAGAAAGAGAGAGAAATACGTAGAGAGAGAGTTCAAAGAGAGCAATACATAGAGGGAGAGACAGCGAGAGCAATACGTAGAGAGAGATAGTAAGAGCACAAGTTCAGTGGACCACTGGTAGGAGGAGAGAGAAATTGAAGAAAATAGAGAAATAGACGTTGATGGAAATACGTGCCACGTGTGTATAAAGAGAAGAAAAAATCTTGTGCAATTGAATCTAGTTGTGCAGCTACTGCTCCTAGTGGCTGGAAAAAAAAATTTAGTTGTGTATTTTAATGACTAAAGTGGGCTTATATAAGTGGGTTTTTAAAATTTTGGAGCTTTTTCAATTTTGAGGTTTCAAGCCATTACTTAAATGGCTTTAAGGGTGGGCCGGGCCTGATTCAGACCATAAAAAATGTCATGAAACAAGTTCATTGCTTCCAGTGGAAATGGTTGAACACCATAAGAAGGGAATAGGATCTAAAGGACAGATGGTGCATGTTGAAGATATTGGTGCCAGGAAAGCCACTTACATGGAAATCCCAAATCAACTCTCAGAAAACATGGGATCTGCACTTAAATCTATAGGAATTACTAAATTGTATAGTCACCAGAACGTGAAGGACAGCAGCAAAGAAGAAAGAAAGAAAAGAAAAAGAAAGAAAGAGAGAAGTGGGCGGCAGAGTGGAGAAAAAAAGAAAGAAAGATAAAGAATAGAGAAGTGGAGTGCGGCAGGTGGAGCTGGAAAGGAAGAGAAAAGAAAGAAAAAGGGGCGGCAGGTAAAGAAGAAGAAATAAAAAAAGAAAGAGAAGTGCGGCACTAGAGAGAATAAAGAAAGAAGAAGAAATTAAAAAAAAAAAAGAAAAAAGAAAAGAAAGATTAGTGCGGCAGTAGTGTAGAGAATGTTAATTATTGGCTTGAATTGATTTCACCAAATACATTGCCACATGGGATCACAACCATTAGAAGGTGGGTCACAGCTGACTTTGATAAAGGAGTCCTAATTGAACTAATATTTTTTAGTCCGTGTATAGCAAACCTAAAGGAATTATATTTCTATTTGAATTGGTTGTGCATGGTATTGGAGTTCAAGAATATAGGACTCCTAGACTTCTAGTCCTAGCCGATTACAACAGCTCTTTGATATATATATGTTTGCGGCTAGAGTAGAGTAAAGAAGGTGGTGCAGCAATTTTGTTTAGGTGCTCTCTCTCTTTGTTTGTTGCAACTCTTTGTGAGAGATTTCTCTCTTGGTGGTGCT
>BKZX01026948.1:2898-17683 GCA_014362285.1 Fagus crenata
AAAAAAAAAAAAAAAAAAAAAAAAAAAAAAAAAAAAACTAATTTTATATTTTACCTACCTACTTTTTTTTAAATATACTTTTCAACTAACTATATTCTTTCTCTATCCTATTTTATATCTTATTTATTCATTATTATTATTTTTTAAAAATTCAATTTGAGAGAGATAATAGAATTGAATTTTACTAAGCCAAAACTCATTTAGAGATCTATAATGACTCTCCACACCTGGAAAATCATTATTGATCTTTAAAAAAGGGCACCCAAGTAAAGAGGGAAAATAATCCCTTCCATTTGAAATGGATCAATTTCAAGGTCCATATTAAATTTTACAAATCTAAAGATTTACAGATTGTCATATCATTTAAAAATTTTCCTCTATTTAAAATAGATCTTTTTCATAGTTAAAATCAAATTTTACAAATCTAAAAATATACCGATTTATCATTTAAATAATGTGACAGTATATACACTCATCAATTAGAAATTTGAGACAAAGAAGATCCTATTTTAGCAAATTTTAAAATTTCACTCTCCAAGTTGTTAGAAAAAAGAAAGAAGAAGATTTTGATAGTTTTGGATATGCTCTTATTGCGATTTGTTAAAATATAGGCGCTTTCACATTTACAATCAGAGAAGCTATACTCATGTCAGTGATGTGAGGCATATTATTATTACTTATCTGATTGCGTGACATACGCGCTTCCACATTTAGAACATTACTTGAGAATTTCATTTTACTCATTTTTTTAATTCGTTTCGTATAAGATTAGAAATATGGTTAAAGTGCAATATAATATGTTTCTTTGTCCCCAGTTACTTGTCGACATCGGTTATCATATAAGACAATTATGATATAAATCTTAGTTCAAGAAGATAGGAGTGGCCATTTTTCATGTCATTTTTTTCATTAATTATTACAATATCACTCTTTCTTGGATACCAAGACACGCCTAAGCAGAACATTCAACATTCTTGACTTGTTATTTAGCGTGGGACCAGGCAGGAATCTAGGATCACCAGTTCACCACACAAACATATGCCTACTTGTAGATGTAGTTAACACGTGTCACTACAAAGTCTACAAGCGTAACAAATGCAAGGCATTGTCTTTGTCATGCCTACCTGTACTTGTAGTTGAGTTGCCACGTGTCACTACAAAGTCTACAAGCGTAACAAATGAAAGGCATTGTCATTGTCGTTCTAACTACGACAAATTCCTCTTTGGTGCAACTATACCATCATGAATTGTTTTTTTTTTTTTTTTTTTTTGTTTAATAACCTTAATAATTTTAAATTATTTTTATTTATAACAAACAACGACCAGGTCGCTCCCTACATTTCCCAGTTTCGCTCTCTCTTCGATCAGCCCATAACAACCAAAAAATAATATAAAATAAAATCATCCAGAAGAAGCTTCAGATGGCACCGCCACCGTTGGTTCCATTTCCTTAGTCGGGTGAGCTTGGCGTTCTTACGTTCCCAGTTTCAACAAAACCTCTCAGTGCTTGCTCTGATCAACGGCCTCACGACTACGTCTTTTCATTGTTGTACGTGCTTCCACTGCCTCTTGATTCTAGTCCTTTACCAAGTAAGTAACACTCTGTTTAGTTCCCAACATCTATATATCAGTTTAGAACAAATGCTCACCGTACTTCTTTTTTTTGAAATTTTATTCTCGTTTCGTTTTCCCAGCTCTCAAACACAGCACACCTTTCTTTAGCAAGTTTTTTTTTTTTTTGGTAATAGAAAAGGTCATTTCTATGCAACCAATATATATTTTGGTCAATATTATTCTCCGTTTGGTTCCTGAAAAAATAGAAAAGGATGATATATATAGTTTCCTGAATCGAAAAGGAGTATAAAAATGAAATCTTTCTGTTTAGAAAATTGTTTGGCACACACTTTTAGAAAATTGTTTTCATATTTGTAAAACAGAATTCATGAGTCCCACAAAAAAGAAAAAATTTGTTTGGTATATCAGTTTCAATTTTGTTTTTGAAAATAATTTTTTTTTTTGTTTTTTGTGAGTCCCATGCCCTTTTTCAAAACAGTCATAAATTGTTTTTATTCTTTGTTTTTTTTATCTCATTTTAGTTTTTACACATAAAATAAATATAATAATATTTTTTTAATATAATAATAATAGGATAATAATAAAGGGCAAAACTTATATGCAGTAGCTTATATTAGGTTGCTCCGGTTCTGATTCTAAAAATTAAACACGTGTCCACTTAACTGAACAACAAAACGGCGTGATTTTTTTCCCCGCGAGAAAGGAAGAGAGAGACAGAGAGTTATTAAAAAATAAAAATAAAAAACTGAGAGAAAGAGAGAGATTTGAGAGAAGCTTGGCAGGTCCAAGGAGAACGGAGAGAGAGGATTCCCTCCTCCGCCGCAGCTCCACCATAACCACCACTAACCTCCCAAAAAGCCAAAATCAATACCACTCCACACCCACAAACAGAGCTATGAAGAAAAAATCATAAACCCACAAATCCATAACAAAAGTGCTGAAAAAGAAATCACAAACCCAACGGCACCCACATATCGGCAACAACACAGTTTAAAAATAAATTTAATAAAAAACTTTTCCAAAAATTAAAATTTAATTAAAAAAATTCAAGTCTTTTTTTGCACCACCAATCTCAGTAAAACATTAGATTGCCCAAATTCAAAAATCAAACAAAACCCAATTCTTAAATCCAAAAAAAAAAAAAAAAAATCTGTGGTGGGTTTTTTTTTTTTTTTGTAGAACCCAACTCAACACTTTAGATCTGTGGATTTGTAGAACCCGAAAAGAAAGAAGAAAAAAACGGGTATCATTCCTAGCCACCATCGTCTTTCAGTCGAGAGAACCCCACCATCGCCTTCCATCTTCGACCGCGAGCCCAGCCCACCCACAGATCTGCTCGACTGAGGCCTATCGCGCCGAGGTGGTGGTTAGTGAGTGTCACAGCCGGAGCAAAGAAGTCCAGGAATTTGAGCCGCCATGGTCAGCAGTGGTGCTGGGCGGTTTGGTTATGAACAACAAGGAGAATCTGAGAGAGAGAGAGAGAGAGAGAGAGAGTGAAGAATGAGTTGAGGTTTGTGATTGTGGGATTTTTTGTGGGTTTATGATTTTTTCTTCGTAGCTCTGTTTGTGGGTGTGGAGTGGTATTGATGGTGGCTTTTTGGGAGGTTAGTGGTGGTTATGGTGGAGCTGCGGCGGAGGAGGGAATCCTCTCTCTCCTTTCTCCTTGGACCAGCCAAGCTTCTCTCAGATCTCTCTCTTTCTCTCAGTTTTTTATTTTTATTTTTTAATAACTCTCTGTCTCTCTCTTCCTTTCTCGCGGGGAAAAAAATCACGCCGTTTTGTTGTTCAGTTAAGTGGACACGTGTTTAATTTTTAGAATCAGAACCGGAGGAACCTAATCTAAGCAACTGTATATAAGTTTTGTCCAATAATAAAAGGATAATACATAACTGTATTGAATTTAAATATTCTTGAAAAATATAACATTGTTTATGTTTCATTAGTTAATTCAACCATGTGTTTGAATTCAATTATTTAATTTAATGTACCTAACCTAAGGAACTGTACCTAAGTTTTACCTATAAGAAAAATTAAAATAAAAACCAGACTGAAAACATATGAGAAAATAGGGTGCCAAACAGAATTTAAAAAAAAAAAAAAAAAAAAGTTTAAAATTTCAATTTGAAAAGTTGAAAAAAGTTAGAAAATGAAAATGAAAATAAAAACATGTACCAAAAAAACCTTTAATTATCGGAAACGTGAAACAAGCTGATTTTCACTCAAGGTGCTACCGTTTTACCATCTTATCTAATACACAAAACTGATCATAAAATTTATCAGTTTGATATTTAGGATTCGTTTAGCGCACGCTAGCTATACTTTCATCCATAATTGTATCATGCATCAACTTTTTTATGCGCAAATGAACTATAGGGTCGCTCCCAGCTGTTAATGGATTTATCATTCTTGGAGAATTGATATATATCTGTTAAATATTGAGTAATAAAGCTCAAATACCATGTTAGAATTATAACAAGAAAGTATAGAATAATATGTGAAGTATGTAAGGAGAGAGAGATATAGAGAGTGTGAAAGCATAAGAGTTAGGTGATTCAGCCTAAGTGTCTACATCCACAGAGGAAATCCCTTAATGGCTACGTCTTTATTATAAACAATATGTATTACAATGAGCCCTTAACATAGTATATATAGGTGACTAACCCTAGACTAATCATATATTAATTAGGGTTACTAGACTTGGAATATAAGTAATTTGTTTAGCTTTCACACCAAGTATTGGATTTGGACATTGACCATGAATGGGTCTTGATATACTTTAACATGCCCCCTCGAACTCAAAGTGTAGTATGACATAAAAATGTGTTTGGAATTGCATGAAGTACGATCTACGAAGAGAAAATGCTTGAAAATGATCATCGTTGAATAGGAATAAATCCATAAACCCATGAAGCGCATGATACATGTGAAAAGACCACATAAAAGCTCTAGCGCTTGAGGGTTAAGCACAGGTAAGACAAAGGAAGACATCTTCAAAGCATGCTGTGAATCGTGCAGCAACAAGGAATGCACATGAGAGACTGAGACGGTGCCCTAGAGCTTGTAAATATGTCTCAAAGTGACCAGGAATGAGTTTTGATATACTTTAACATTGAAGCGACTTTGAAGTGATAGTAGCATAATGGGGAATGAACCGTGCAAAATACGATGAATGAATGGCAAAGGAAGGTTGCAAAGGCCTAAGAAACATCGTCATGTGTCGGGTTGAGGCACGTGAGCGAGTTGGCAAATTTCGCATAGGTTGTACCCATAAAAAAAAAAAAAATATATATATATATATATATAAATAATAATAAAAAAAAAAAAAAAAAAAAACAATGGGTCGAGATGTGTGACTTGGGAGTTTCAAATGAGCAAACGAACCCCTAAATTAGGATCTATGCAAAAAACAAAGTGAGAAATGCTTTGTTCGGGTAAAATTAGTGACCAAAGTGGCCAGAAAACACTGGTTAACAGAAAGTCAACGTCAGTCAAGGAAAGTCAACGATGCTAGGTTGTGGTCAACGATTTGGTCAAAGTCAATGACTGGCGTGGCAATCAAAGGTGCACCCGATGACATGTCACATGACATGGTGGTCAATGACAAATAATGATGTGGTAGGTTGACATGGAGCTGTGAGATGGTGGCACATGGTGAAGACTTGAGGTGGGAACTCTATGCGGCGCAAGGAGACAAACACCCAAAATTTTTGGAGGCGCGTCAAAGGTTCAATTAATGTGAAATCATCGGGGTTTGATAGACCGGGGCACGATCTTTCTGATGGTATGTTCAATGATCTGATCGGAGGCTCAGAGACGGGTCACTAAGACTTGGCGACACGAAGTGCGTGAGGTGTATGGATTTTATCTCCAAAAAATAGGGCGACGCATAGAGGCGCGTGGAAGTTTTGATGACAATGCTTTTGGTGGGTTTGAAAAGGCGACCTAGGATCTTGAAAATCATGTGAACATTGGCTTGTCCATCATGGCAGTGATCTTGTAGGCGGCATATCGGTAGTGAAATAACATCGAGGAAGACAAGATTGCAAACACTTCAGACACGAAACCTTCGCTCTGATACCGTGTTAAATGAGCAATAATACTCTTATGCCAAGTTAGAATTATAGCACAAGCAAGCAAGGAATAATATGTGATGTAAAGTATGTAGGAAGTAAAAAGAGATAAAGCAGAAGCATAAGGGTTAGATGGTTTAACCTTACGACCTACATCCACGGAGGAAAGCTCTTAATGGCTATATCTTTACTATAGGATAACTTGTATTACAATGAGCCCTTAGCAGGGTATTTTTAGGAGACTAACCCTACATTAACCATACATTAACTAGGGTTACTAGACTTGCAATACAAGTAAATTGCTTAGCTTACACAACAAGTATTGGACTTGGGCCTTGACCATTAATGAGCCTTGATAAACTTTATTATATTACATCTATACATTATTTCCTTTGTTCCACAATGTTTGTCTATTATGATACCTTGTTGGAGGTCATTAGACTTATTCAAAAGGCACAGCAAGGTCTTGTGTAGTGCCATCATTGAAAAGGAATGTAGTTATTAAAAAAATTATTGAACTTTTGCAAATATTTGAGGAGAATATGATCATTAGTTTTTCCTTTTTAAATTAGAAACTAAGATATACCATGTTAAACTTGTTGAGTGATTGTGTGATTGAAGAGAGAAAAGTGAAAAGCAGAAGCATCATTTTAACGCGGTTCAACCAGAAAGTACACATCCACAATGGAAAGTCCTAGACAGTTGTTAGGGTCAAAATTCTGGAAAGGCCAAAGCAAACACAAGCCCAATGTAAATGAGAAGCCCAAAGTTTGCATCAAAGCCGTGGGGCTCACTCACCCCAAATAAGCCCAACATCAAGCCCAGGTTCGATGTGTTTCCCTTGGCCAAGTTGTGTGAATAAGGCCTACAGTTTTAAGTTGGCTGCAATTGGGCCTAGATTTATTTTACTTGTCCATGACTCTATCAACTACACCAAGCCCATGTGTCTCAAACAATCAGTAATTGAAGAAAGGGTAGGATGGACTTTTTGCATGAATAATCTCAAGTCTAATAAAAGGCATGCGTGATCAAATGAGAGAGTAGAGTTCTCTAGAGATAGTTCAATGTGTAAAATATAAACGTGAATAGGAATTCACGAATATCTGCTAAACAAAAGGGAAAGCTCAGACAAGTCGCCCCAATCAATTAATGCTTGCAAATACCACTGTTGAAGATCAGTTTTCCAAGGGCTATAGATCCAGCAACTCCAAGAAAAACTTTCCATTTAAAAGGACCAACCTTAGTGACTTTTAGAGATAGAGTTTCATGTTTGGGCAAGAAGATCCAATTTTTTATTCTCATAGAAATTGTCCACGGCTCAAGGATAATGCAGTTTATGGACCAGTGAATATAAGTAATTCTTGAGGATTTTGTTGGGGTACAGTCAACACTATAAAGGCACACACAAGTCCAATCTAGAGGGGGCAGGGAGATTGGAGGGAAAAAAAACTTCTAGATCTAGATTAAAGTCATTCAACAATAGTGAAATTACTCTTTGTAATTGCTAAAATATATGGATGAAATTTTTCTTCTTTCTCTTGTGTTATTATTTGTTTGATCTTGTTTCATTCCTACAATTCCCATTAGTATAATTTATCTTGAGAAATTTGTCCACGGTTCATTCTTTTTTAGAGCTGCTAAATTCGCTCATAACGCATCATTAGCCTTTGTCACTATCGTGGTGAAGCGAGTAGTGGGCTTGGCTCTCCAACTTGAACCCGGGTCTAAACTGTCATCCAAACAAATCTCGACACTTGTTATTGCAGGAAATTTGACCCCAACAACAGTTACATCTTAACTATGAACTCTTGTATTACAATAAACCCAATGTATAGTTTATATATATACTAGAGAAACCTAGACTAACTCTAGATTAGCCTTGAATACCATATTTCGAAATCTGTGTTGATAAATGGTGGCATCAGGTGGGCAATGTCACTAGAAGCTGTGAGACACGTGGTTAGCGGGTCACGTTTACCCACAAATTACGCATGTGACTGAGTGCATATGACTAAGCGCATGTGATCTTCTGATTATGTTGGAGGCTCATGGCCTGCATGATATTGGAGATGTGGCACTTGGGGCTTAAAAAAAGAGTCACACCCTTAAGGCTTGAAATATAACTGTCATTAGTCATTATGTTACCAACCTTAACAAGTATTCCAATTTTTAAAAAAGATTGTTTTAAACCAATTGACCCTATATAATTTTAGTTGGTCTTTGGGGTTGACTAATGAAATATTCTATAGTCAATCTTTTTTCTTTTTTTATAAGATTCTTTTATGGCTTCTGTGAGAGAGAGAGAGAGAGGAAAACAAATTAATAAAAAAAATCAAGGTTGTTGGAAAAAGATGGAATATATATATATAAACCAGTAACTTAAAATATGATTAAGATTTATACCAAAATAAAAATCTTTTTTAAACAATGGAATATTCAGCTATGTTTAATAATAGAATGACTGTTTTTTCGGTCTACTTTTGGGAGTTATAGTCATTATGTGAAACCTCAAGGGATGGGAGTATAATGTACCCAAAAAAAATTACTTTCTTGAAATTCTTGGAACAATATTTTTACTCAGCATTTTCCTTCTTTTGTTCTAATACTTTGTTTCTTTTTGTTCTAATATTTTGTTTCTTTTTGTTCTAATGAAGAATTCAAACTGGCAAAATATTTTGTCTCTTTTTGTTCTAATGAAGAATTCTTAATCTTATAAAAGGCAACTTCCTTGGAAATTAACAACATTTTATAAACATTGATTGCAGAAGCATATGTGCATCAAATGTGGAGTTCAAAAACAACTTGAGAGTGGCAATGTCATCAGATTTCAAAGGGCCTAAAGCTATCAAAGAGAAAGAATGGCAGAGGATGTAGTGAGCTTTCTGGTAGGCAAGCTTGCACGCTTTCTTGAAAATGAGATACAAGGCTTGGGTGGGGGTCGGGAAGAAGTTTTGTATCTGAGAGGAGAATTAGAGCGCTTGAGGGCCTTCTTGAAGGTTGCAGATGCATTTGAAGAAAGCGATGAGGAACTCAAAGTATGGGTCAAGCAAGTTCGAGAGATTGCTTATGACACTCAAGATTCTCTTGATGAATTCAAACTTCTTCAAGCACATGATCATGGAGATGGATTTTATGGTTCTCTCAGTAGATTTTCTTGTTGCATTAAGAACAGAAAAGCTCGTGGTCGGATTGTTTCTGAATTACAAGGCATCAACTCCAGAATTACAATTATTTGCAAGGGTCACGAGAGGCTGCTTTACAAAATGAATAAAGCTGAACAAGGTTCAGGCTCCACAAGTGCAAGAAATATGTCTTTGAGGAGTAGAGGTGATGCCCTTCTTATAGACAAGATTGATTTAGTAGGGATCAATGAGCCAAAGCAGAAGCTGGTGTGGGAGCTGATGAAGGGTGGTTGTGGTCGTAAAGTAGTTCCTGTGGCTGCAATGGGAGGAACGGGGAAAACTACCTTGGCAAAGCAAGTCTATGATGATGACAAAGTGAAAAAACACTTCAAAATACGTGCTTGGATCACTGTTTCTCAATCATTCAAGATAGAAGAACTCCTCAAAGACATGATTCGACAAATCTTCAGCGTAGTCAGCAGACCATTTCCAGAAGGATTGGATAGCATGAACAATGATCGATTGAGAAGAATAATCAAGGACTTGCTTCAGAAAAGGAGATACTTGATGGTTTTAGATGATGTGTGGCACTTGGAGGAATGGGACGATGTCAAATATGCCTTGCCTAACAATAATTATGGCAGCCGAGTAATGCTCACTACACGTAATGCTGATGTCGCTTCCACCTCTGTCATGGAATCTGTTGGTGAGGTATTTAACTTGAAGCCCTTGCCTCCAAATTTGTCTTGGGATCTTTTTTGTAGGAAGACCTTTCAAGGGAATGCATGCCCTAATTATTTGGAGGAAATCTGTAAAAATATTTTGAAAAAGTGTGAAGGACTGCCCCTTGCAATTGTGGCAATTAGTGGTGTTTTGGCTACAAAAGACCAGCGTAGGATTGATGAGTGGGATATGGTTGGTCGTAGTTTCGGAGCTGAAATTGATGGCAATGATAAACTCAAAGATTTGAAGAAAGTACTTTCACTCAGTTTTAATGATCTGCCATACTACCTAAAGTCTTGTTTCCTGTACTTGAGCATCTTTCCTGAGGATTATCCACTTGAGCGAATGAGACTAATCCGCTTATGGATAGCAGAGGGATTCATTGAAGCCAAAGTAGGGAAAACACCAGAAGAAGTTGCAGATGACTATCTCAACGAACTCTTGAATAGAGGCCTATTGCAGGTGGCAGCCACAACAAGTGATGGAAGGGTCAAACTGTATCATGTCCATGACCTGCTGCGGGAAATTATTGTGTCAAAGTCAAGAGATCAGAAATTCACTGCAATTGCTAAAGATCAGAACACGGTGTGGTATGATAAGGTTCGACGCCTATCAATACATAACACATTGAAAAATATACAGAAAAACATATCTGTTTCTCAACTACGTTCTTTGTTCACGTTTGGGGTGCTAGAAAAGCTATCCATGCATAGAATTTTTCCTCATGGTTTTAGGCTGCTACATGTGTTAGATTTGCAAAACGCAAATTTAAGGAAATTTCCAATTGATATCATGAACCTGTATTATTTGAAATATTTAAGCTTGAGGGGTACCAAGGTTAAAGACATTCCAAGCTTTGTAGGGAAGCTTCAGAACCTAGAGACTTTGGATCTTAAGCATTCACGTGTCACTGAACTGCCTGTTGAGATCTTGAAGCTCCAGAAACTACGCCATCTCCTTGTATATCATTTTAAACTTGAATCTTATGAATATTTTCACTCTAGATATGGTTTTCAGATTCAAGGAAAGATTGGAGCTTTGAGATCCCTACAAAAGTTGGGTTTCATAGAGGCAAACCAAGATGGTAGAACTATAATGAAAGAGCTGGGGAAACTGAACCAACTAAGGAGGTTAGGCATTTTGAAGTTGAGGAAAGAAGATGGAAAGTCTCTGTGTTTATCCCTTGAAAGGCTGATCAACCTTCATGCCTTGTCTATAACTTCAATAGGGGATGAAGAGATCATTGATTTGCAACACCTTTCTTCTCCACCTCTATTGATTCAACGGTTGTACTTGCGAGGACGTTTGGAGACATTACCTCATTGGATTCCCTCACTTCATGGCCTGGTCAGATTGTATTTGAAATGGAGTAGATTAAAGGATGATCCAATTGTATTCCTTCAACATTTGCCCAATCTTGTACATCTTGAATTACTTCAGGTTTATGAGGGAGACTCATTGTGTTTTAGGACAGGGGGTTTCAAGAAGCTTAAGGTTCTGGGACTTGATAAATTCAGTGAACTTAGAAGCATGCAAGTGGAGGCGGGAGCAATGCCTTGTGTTGAAAAGCTAATAATCCAGAGGTGTACATTGCTAAAGAAGGTGCCAATTGGCATTGAATACCTGACCAAGTTGAAAGTGCTTGAATTTTTTGACATGCCTGAAGAATTAATCAAGACACTTCATCCAGACGAACAAGGTAGTGACTATTGGAAAGTTGCTCACATCCCAGAAGTCTATTCTACCTACTGGAGAGAGGGGGGATGGGAGGTCAATTCTTTGGAGAGTCTAAATGATGGAGAGAATTCCCCCCGGCCCAATACTATCATTTTAACGAGCCATGAACTTCAGACGCGTTGGAAATGATATATTCAGAGGTATGGGCTCAATATTTCATCACCATACTTGTAAATAAGTCAGTACTAAGTTCTCATTGTATTTAACAAAAAAAAAAAAAAAGTTCTCATTGTGGTTGATTCAGAGGTGACATATAGTTCAGCAGCTCTGTAATGGTTGGGGCATGCTTGTACAAACCTAGGTTGCTGGCCTATGGTAGATTAGAGGTCTTATAAATGTAAATGACTGTATTTACTCATTACTGTGATGATCATGGTTAAGGAGGTCTGGGGTGCTTGGAGCATTCGTGTACAAAGCAAGGTTGTGAATCTCTTGTGGATCAAGAAATGTAAATTTGTAAATGCTTGTAAACATCATCGTTGCTGGATCCTGGGGAACATGCGGCTGAGGAGGTCAATAGTGCTTAGGGCTTGCTTGAAGATAGCTTGTGTGTTGGAGGTTGCAAATATAAAAGTGATTGTAAAAGCTAGTTGGTTCATAGAATAACTACACTTCAGGTGGGCTATGATGCTTGTTGTTTCACAGATTGGTTGCGGTCACAAGGTCTATGATGCTTGGAGCATGCATGTACAAAAACAGGTTGTGAATTTGTGGTGGATCAGAGATTGTAAAATTTGTAAATGATTGTAGATAAATAAGAGATTAACCTGTGGTTTAGGTCTGTAATGCTGGGGGTACTTTTGTATAGATGTGGTCTTAAGTGGTGAATAAGACTGTAAATGTGTAAATAAATAAGTACTCCAACAGTTGTCCTAAACCACAAATTGTAAATATGTACATTGTAAATACTCATTATCAATGCATCAAGAGATAACCTCTTGTTGTCTATAATACTTGAGCAGTATTTGTTCTTGTATGCTGTTGAATCTGGCTTTGGACAGGGGTGGCTGTTTCCTAACTGTTTGATTTTTATTTTCTTCTTCCTTTATTTATTTTGTCTAGCAACCTGACTAGAAATGCAAGATAGATAGTATACATATAACCCAATTAATTTAATGGGTAAATTGCATTGACACCCCTTTATTTTAGGAAAATTAGACTCACTACACCCTAGTTTGGAGAAATGAAACTCCGCTCCCAATTTGCAAAATAATTAAAATTTCGTCCCCTTTTTCTTTTTTTCCTTTTTTTTTTTTGTTTATTTTTATTAATTTTTTTAACTAATGCCTAACTAACCAAAGCTAAAAAGAAAAATTATATTCCAATTATTTTAAGTTTAAGTGAGGAATATTCCTTTAAAAATTGGGGAAAAAGGGGCTGAGTGTTAATTATTTTGCAAATTTGGGAGTGGAATGTCATTTCCCCAAACTAGGGTGTAGCGAATCTAGTTTCCTAAAAAAAAAAGGTTGTTAGTGTAATTTACCCTAAGTTAATCTATCCCAAGGTTTTGAAATAAACACTAAGTGAATTGCTCAACTTAGTAAATATGAATGAGTCTAAACTCTACAATGATAAACACACAACCACTCCGAGTGTTGTGGGTTCGAGTGGCAACCCCATTATCGCTCAAATGTGTCCCACGCTATACGATAGTAGGGTTCATGTAGGCAGAGACAATGACCACACTTGAGAGTCCCTCTATTTCTGGTCAACATATCATAACGATGAGATTGGTAATAGCCGAAGGCATCCTTCCTCTAATCCTTTTTGTTTCCCCGTTGTATATTTTGTATATTTTGCCTTTTATCAATAAAGTTGCTAATTTTTTATCAAAAAAATAAACACAACCACCGTGAATGATTTCTAGACACTAAAAATCTAAAATAATATCTATCTACTTGGGAAATCAATTAAAGCTTTTGAGCTTTGTTTTGTTTTGAGAAACTATAAAGATTTTTTGTGAAAAGTCTATGAGTTAAGATTCTTTTGAAGATTGGGCCTGATGGATAAGTTAAAGAACTGAAATTTATTCAGGGCTCGTTTGGGAACCCAGTGTGAAAAAGCATGGAATGCCCCCAACGTGATTTTTGGCAATGGACCTCAAATGTCCATTGTCAAAACGTGATTTTTTGGACAAAAGTTAGGTTTCATTCCTTGCTTTTTTATTTTACCAAACATACTTTTTGATTTTTTGGGTAGCAAATCATGTTTTTTGGGTTGGGAATGGATTGCCAAATGGGCACTCAATGTTTCGCTCTCCTAATGTGTCTGCTGACCTTACGGGGTTCTCAATAATGTCACCTCGTCTTTTCACAAGTAGCGTACCTGGTAAAGCTTCCAACATGAGCAAGCAGCTATCCAGCTTGGCCCCAATTTAGCTATTCAACAAGAGAAAAAAAAATTAGCATTGAAATTGTTCCCAGAGGTGCAACTCCGGTTAGATTGGATCTATAATGAGAAATTTTATAATGCAACCGGCCTATATGGGGTCTAAAAAATCATATCTAACATCAAATAGGCTCAAGCATTTATTTTTTTCATTGTATGTTTTTAATCCGTTCTTGCTCTTCTTGCCCTTAAATTTGCCTTCCCAATTGGCTGTAGCTGCCTGAGAGAACCTTTTTCATTTTGCCACTCTGGTAAACCGTAGACATTAAGAATAGATATTCGAATTGAAACTTCACATACATCGAACAGACAAGTAGTAGGAAATATTCGTTGCTTATTTCTTAAAGATTTAATAAGTGTTATTCTGTTAATGACGTAATATAATAGGAATTGTAGCTCAATTATCGTCATACTCATGATTAGTTGATGATAATCATACCTACCGTTAGTCAAAAAATAATAATAATAATAAAAAAAGCTTACCTAACCTGAGTTTAGTTGTTTTTGTCGCCCACTTTTCTTGACTCTCGTATTGAATAATCATGGCATCCGAGTTGAAAATCATTTATAGTCTACAGATGCAAACCAGCCAAAACACTTATGGTATGTTTGTGACTGAATTGTGTATTTGTTTTCAAAATTTGTATTTTTACTGATCTTTAAAATTGAATCCAAATACAATTTTTTCTTTATTTTCAATCACTTTTTTTTTGTTTGGCAATTGTTTTCACTTATAACTGCCATGTCATTATTTCTTTTGGTGGGAGGGAAAGATGGAGCTTTAAGCCTTTAACCCCAAACTGTAACTCTTGGACCTAGCAAAGTGCTTCTCCATATGGTGCTGGGGCCAACTGGAATCTTAATTTATAGATGGTTAATAAGGAAGAGGGTACTGTTTTGCTTGTATTTGTTTCTGACTTACAAACAAGTTGGAGCTCACTTTGGAAAAAAAAAAAAAAAAAAAAACCTTGTTTGTTTATGTTAATCTATTTAGGAAACAATTCAAACAAGTCTACATTATAATTTTGACTATTAAAAGAACTAAACTAACTCATACATAATAATGTATCAATGATAACAAACTTCTCGTGTAGGGGACTCGATTTGAATATTATATAGACTACTTATTTACTTATTTAGATTTCAATGTGGATTATGTATTTTAGCAAA
>BKZX01026951.1:0-10348 GCA_014362285.1 Fagus crenata
ATATTTATTAGCTAACGGTCATGACTGGATATATAACATTACATTTTTCTTAAGATAGACATTGGTTTCTTTAAAACTTTGGGCGCCTAACTAAAAAATTGGATATTTTAGACGACGAAAAATAATTTTTTGTCGTCATATAGGATATATCCATTAAATTAGGCGACAAAATTCAATTTTCGTCGCCTAAAGCTTATTAACTCTATTACATTTGGCGACGAAAATTGAGTTTCGTCGCCGAATTGTAATTACAAATAACATATGGCGACGAAACTTATTTTTGTCGCCTAAATCTTAAAAAAGGCATACATTAGGCGACGAAAATTGAGTTTCGTCGCCGAATTGTAATTACAAATAACATTGGGTGACAAAATTTGATTTTCGTCGCCTAAATCTTAAAAAGGCATACATTTAAAGAAAAAACCGGTTATTCATTACATTCGGCGACGAAAATCAAATTTCGTCGTCAAAAGTGTAAATTCAAGTGATATTAGGCGACGAAAATTGAGTTTCGTCGCCGAATTGTAAGTATAAATAACATATGGCGACGAAATTTGATTTTCGTCGCCTAAATCTTAAAAAAGGCAGACATTAGGCGACGAAAATTATTTTCGTCGCCTAAATGTTTAATTCATTACATTCGGCGACGAAAATTAAATTTCGTCGCCAAAAGTGTGAATTCAAGTGATATTAGGCGACGAAAATTGAGTTTCGTCGCCAAATTGTAATTACAAATAACATATGGTGACGAAACTTGATTTTCGTCGCCTAAATCTTAAAAAAGGCATACATTTGGCGACAAAAATAATTTTTGTCACCTAAATGTTTAAAGAAAAGCCGGTTATTCATTACATTCGGCGACGAAAATCAAATTTCGTCGCCAAAAGTGTAAATTCAAGTGATATTAGGCGACAAAATTTGATTTTCGTCGCCTAAATCTTAAAAAAGGCATACATTAGGCGACAAAAAAAGGTATTCGTCGCCTAATGTAATCTATGTTTTGGAATGTAGCGACGAAATATAAATTTTGTCGCCTAAGATTTATATTTGGCAACAAATAAAATATTTTGTCGCCTAAGATAGATATTGGGCGACAAAAAAAAATTTGGTCGCTAGATTTCGTCACCAAATAATCACTTTGTTGTAGTGGTTGTGTCTTTTCTGAATAGTTGTGACTATTCATCTCGCATCTTTCTCGAAGAGGTGTGATTCTATTTATAAATAGAGTGTCTCATCATTCATTTTAAAATTACTTTTAGAAGTTGCTTTGTGTTAGTTATTCCTTACAATTTTGAGTCTCATTTGCATAAAGAGAGAGAAAGAGACACTAGTTACGTTTGTTGTGCACGGAGATTGTTTGTGCTTCTTCTGCATGCAAAAATCATTTTATCTTGGAAGATAGACGTTCGTGAGTCTCAAAGCACCACTAAGATTATAGTGTGAGGGGCGAAATCTGTTTTAAGGAGATAGCGTCAAACGCTAGACTTGATCTTTTCATTCTACATTTACTGTGAGTTTTTATTATTTATTAACTATGACAGATTTCTTGTTGTAGTTATTTATTTTTACAGAATCAGATAATATATACCCAACAGAGTATTAGACAAATAGACTCACGAAAAACACAACATACAATAGAAATATACCCAATCGGTGGGAGGATTTAAGGGTTTCGCATTCGGGCTTTGCAAGTAACCATTGATGGGAGGTGGTGAGGTGGGCCCTACAAAACCTGTGAGGTGAGAGAAAGAGAAAGAGAGAGAATATCGTCTTTTTGAGGTTTTCCAACGAGATGAATGGTCGATTTCTTCGATGTTTGATCGTCACCAATGAAGGGGGACATCATAGTGAGATCATATGGGAGCATGGAAGGGAGAGAGAGAGAGAGAGGTGTTTTAAGATTTTTTTTTTTTTTTTTTTTTTTTTTTTTTTTTTTTTTGAGTTTAAGAGGGGTTCAAAGATGTGGGTGTTTGAAAATATTGAGGAGTAAATTAGTATCTTTTGTTGCTCGGTAAAGTGTTAAATATCTAAACCAATGGGTCAAAGAATGACCCAAATAAAGCTATTGTTGGTGTGCAATAGTTTTAACTATTGTACACGATGTGAATCACATAAAAACAACTGCTTAAATGATCAGCCTACCACAAGTACGTAGCTCTTGAGAAGACATAGGGTTGGCAGTTTAAGAAAGTACAAAAAGACATAAGAGTGGTCTTCTAGACAAACTTAAAGAATTTCCCACTATTAAAAACTAAGGCGATATGACAAGGTGGAAGTGGAAGGTTAATGTCACGCCCCGAACCCAAAGTGCAAGCTCAGCACGTGACAACGGCCGCACACCCAACAATACTTATCTTACATGTGTGTGCAAGATCTCAACAAAGTTCTAAATCTTTGACTAATCCTTCATAATTTAGAAATTGAAGCTTCAAAATATATACTCTCCAATAAATTAACACGTAAAGGAATTTACAAAATTTACAACTGATATAAATTCCTCGAATATAAAATAAATCTTCTAATGGTCACATAGTCACGTGTCTGACATTCATTAGAGTCAAATCCTAATTTCCTTTCACACACACCACCGTAATGAGAGGCCCAAGATTTGTTACCCCTCAAGATCTGAAATTGGGGAAGGAAAGGGGGGTGAGCTTGAAGGCTCAGTAAATAACCATAGTTTGAAAAAGATGGATCAAGCATATATTCAAATAAAATAAATTACTTTTCATAGGATAAATCTCATAGATTTAAGAAAATATATCACAGTGCAACGGAAAATTATATATATAATTTACAATGAGTTCAAAACACCAAAAGTCTCAAATAAATCAAATCAATGCAATCGATTGGATTTCATATGTTTAAAACAATACAGTCGATTAGATTTCATATGTTTAAGAAAACTTTATGACTATGGTCACGCTATATCCCTGTGACTACACCTAGAACCACACATAGGCCGATGGTAAGCCCCAGAAGAAACTAGTTTCTGTGCCAATGTATAAACCCCCATTAGCAGGGTCCAAAGCATAGTCAAATGGTTCAGATTCAATTTCATTCTAGTCAATGTCAAAAGATCATATTCAATAAAATCATAGTTCAAACAAATATTTGGTTCTTTTCACAAAATTAAAAAAATGCTTGATCCCTGTTGAATAAATAGAATTTTCTAATAACCAACTAGATCAAATACATCTAGTATATTTCAAAAAGACAATATTCTAATTCCTTTCTTTAAATCAATGTATCTAAAATAATTAAAATAATAATCTGTAATAAAATACAAATGAATATTTCATAAATAAAATAGGAAAGTTTTAGCAAAAATATAACTAGTTTAGAAAAAGTTACTTACCACTTGCAAGTATCAGATCCTGTAATCCCCTTTATCTTTTCTTTTCACAATTCACAAATCAATTCCTAAATCAATTGTACCATAACCAATTTCATCAATCAGTGTAAACAATACTATTTACTTAACAATTGGTTGGTTACCCAGCCATTTAGAAATCCTCTAAAGTGTCCAATGGTGCCCCACTAATAGCTCTTTCACTAGAATTAAATATTAAGTGTGATTCCCAAATATACCAAAGAATAAATGTATTGAAATCCAAGCATAACTTAGAGGTCCATAACTTTACAGTTTATGGAAGAAACACCACGCCATAACCTATACTTAAAAGAATTAACTTACAAATTGTACCTTGTACATCCCAACGACATAGCACCAAGTTGGTTATTAAACTTATATCCACATCAACGCATGATTGACTATGTAATTCAAGAAGCAGATAAGCTTGAATCACCACAATACATAATATAGATTGTTGGATGCTTATTTTAACAACGTATGATCATGGTAATGCTTATTCTAGTACTACCGTTATGATTATTTTTACCATCTAAGAACACCTAATTCATACTTTACTATAGAATTGAAAGAGATCTGGTCACACCCACTAAGAATATTACCAACCACTACTTTTGATCAGAATCAACCTCATCAACGTGGCTTCTTTCCCTATACCTCAACGACAATTCCAAGATCAACACTGCACTACGTTGACAACCAAGAGCAAACAATCAAGTCGAAAATCAATAAAACTGAAACAATTGAGCATCTATTAGGCACAATCAGACCTTTACCAAATCTCACACTAAAAATATAATGTGATTACAACGATACCTATGGAACACTTAGATTGCTTCACAATTGGCCGGTCACCAAATTCACAAAAAAAAAAAAAAAAAAAAATGTTTTAGAGTTCTTACCTCAAAAATTTGCTAACCTCCACTCTTTACAATCCTTAAGCAACCTTCTCACTCTGATTATTTGAGTTAGAAACAACTAATAGGCTTTATGGTGGCTAGGGTTTCTAGTCTAGAATATATATATTACAAACTCTCAATGTCAAAATTACTAAGTTGACCTTAAAAAAAATAAACCCTCTTTTTTTTTTTTTGACAGGGTATTACAGTTAGTGAGTATAACGACAAACTTAAATGCCTAGAGAGATATTTAAAACTTCAATTCCAAACTAATATTAAACCTTCTACTCATAATTCTGCAATAATATTGATTGAATGTCCAATATTAAAAGAAAAACCTACGATACAATTGCCAAAATGATTGCAAATAATTCCCCTAGCTAAAGAACCAAGATTACCTTTAAAACCACTAATGTATTTAGCTTAACACTTCCTTTAGGAAGGGAAGTCCATGAAATCCAATTTGTTTTTTATTTTTTTCTTTTTTTATTTCAAGATACGATAGCATTTGAACTTATGACATCAAAAAATGTCAATGGAATTTCTTAGACTTGATATAGCAGGTCATGGAAGTACTAATAACTAAGGCGATCGAAGCTTTCTTCATGTTTGCTTGGACAATATGGCATTATTGTAACGTGTGGCTGTTCAAACAAAAGGTTAATGACCAATACTCTTTGGCTATGGAGGCAACAAAGTCCTTGGAATTGTACAAGGAAACGATGCAGAAGACTTAACGTCAACTTGGGTCGCGCTGAACATGTTGGATCCCACCTGCTAGACCAACCCACAAGATTAATTTCAATGGAGCTCTCCTTGACTCAATATAAGCCACTAGTGCGAGAGCTATGATTGGTGATGCAGAGGGACACTTCATTGCTACCATGACAATGAGGAATCTCTATTATTGGGAGGTAGATGAATAAAAGTTAACGCAACGTTACATGCCATACAATTTTCCTTTGATGTCGAAATACAACACATGGTGCTTGAGGGTGATTCATAGACGTCTGTGAGAGCTTTGTAGAGCTAGGAGAAAGATACTTCATGGCCAGGTCACTTAATGGAAGATGCAAAGGGGTTCAGCTCTTGGCTCAATGGTTAGCATCTTTGGTGCTAACCACATGGGCAGGGGTTCGAATCCCACTAACCGCCTTCTGGGGAGATGACTTAATGGAAGGAAACCCTCGTGACCCATCACACTTGCGAGTCCGGGAGTTGTGGGTTCGGGTAGTGGTATGTCCTATTATTGTCCAGATGTGCCCCACGCCATGTCAAAATCGAGTTTAAGTGGGTCGGGACAATGAACGCACCTGCGAGTCCCTTTTTTTTTTTCATAAAAAAAAAAAAAATGGAAGATGCAAAGAGTTTGCTGAAGAAATTTCGATCTTGGTCAATTACCCATACGAAGTCGTCAAAGCATTAAGCTAATAAAGCCGCCCATTTGCTAGCTCGCCACGAACAACATGTCATACGTTTGCTTAATTGGTTGGAGGAAGCCCCTACTTTATTTCAAGTTCCAACCCTTACTCTTTTGATATATCTCATCATTTGTTTTTATTTTTTATTTTTATAATTCGATAACTGGAGAATGGGAGATTAAATACTAGATATTTTTGTTGGATACACTAGAATGTGTCAATTGAGTTATAAGACTCTTGGTATCATATGATTACTCCTTAATGTAATGTTAATTTACTATCATATTTTTTAAAAAATATGTTAACTATCAATTGAGAATGTTGTTATCAACAAATGTGACAGAGTTTCAGTCATTTATCACCCTTGGGTTAATTTGGTTTTTTTTTAAATGTTTTTTTTTTTTTTTTTTTTTTTTTTTTCCAAATACTTTTTGGGTTATTCGAGAAAAGTGAAAATTATATTATTAATAATTTAATAACCTATTTGTCATTTGGCAAAAAATCACTTCTTGTCCAAAATATATATATATATATATATATATGGTGTTTTCGTTTTAATCATTGATTTTTCTAATTTTCATTTTATTCATTGAGATTTCTAAGACAATTCTGATTTAATCATTCTCCTCGTCATCGATCTGTCTTATTAAAGACTCATATATTTGAACCCAAACAAGTGTCCAACTCCAAACTCCAATCTCCAAAGCTCTGTGTCAACGCCCAAAAATGAAGGCCATAGTGATAAGCAGTCCCGGTGGTCCAGAAGTGCTGCAACTACAACAAGTGGAGGATCCCGAGCTCAAAGACGACGAGGTTCTCATCAAGGTCCAGGCCTCCTCGCTTAAACGAGCCGATATGATTCAGAGGAGAGGCAACTATCCACCACACAAGGGTGCCAGTCATTACCTTGGTCTCGAATGCTTTGGCACTATCACAGCTGTCAGTAAATCCGTTTTCCGCTGGGAAATCAGAATGATGAAATCAGAATTGTCTTAGAAATCTCAATGAATAAAATGAAAATTACAAAAATTAATGATTAAAACGAAAACACCATTTATATATATATATATATATTTATATAAGATTAAAATGAAAACACCATATATATATATATATATGAACATGACGTAGGCTTAAAAAAGTATGTGAAATTGTTAAGTTTTGTATTAGGTGACTTGGTTTTATTGGTATGAAACTCCTAGTCAATTGATCGCTCCATATAAGAAATCATCCCTGACTTTTTTTTGAAATCTATAACCTAAAGTTTTGAATTTAGCGATTTTGCATATGTATGATGTTCCTTTTTATGTCAATTGACTGATTATGCTTCCAATATATATTTGGTTTTAGAGCACCTCGATTCACTTAAATCGGGTTAACCAATTAGGTTGATTTTGTTTAATTTTACAGAATGGACGGGTTCTGTCTCGTGATTTTAGAATTGGGAATGAGAAATTTGGATATTTGAACCAATGGGGCCCTTATTTTTCATTGCTCACGTGAGACACCATGTGCTGTCTCTATTAGTAAATATCCTAATCTGTCCATTTACTAATAGAGACGGTTCCTATTTGTTACCAACACAATTTTTTATTTTCTTTTCTCTTATAATAAAGAGATAAAGATATTCAAATCTATCATTTTAATTATAGGAGAGCTGCCTCAATTAGTAAATGGACAGATTATTATACTAATAAACATATTATAGTAATAATCGGTCCATTTACTAATAGGGACAGCACTTGGTGCCCTTCAAGAGATATATGTATATACGTAGTTCAACCGTAGTTTCAGACCCTCAGCACAGGTATACCTTGTCGTATATTCCCTGTTGAGAATCTCCTGACATTTCCCTCTTGAGGTAGCTTGCTTGACTTGCTTTATTGACCAGCTCATTGAGTCCCCAAACTCCTTAATGTTTTGTTATATCCGACTTCTTTTCCAACCTTGACTTGCTATTTGAGCCATTCATATTGGAACATTGATCCTATTAATTTTCTGAATCCATTACTTGCAAAAGGCAAGAGGTTGGTCATGATAATGGGCGTTCCTTCCATCAATTTCTGTATTACACTTTTGGTCCTCACTTTGCTGATCATCTTCCTTAGCCAAAACAGAACCGAAGGTGTTCCAACATTTCTCTCCTCTGCTTGCCCAAACATATCCACTTTCAACGTCAATCCGCCCAACAGCACCTACCAATCCAACCTCAATAACCTCCTCCTTTACCTCTCCTCCAACGCTACCGGCAACACAGAATACTACAACGCTACCGCCTCCACCGTGAGCTCTGTCGAAGACACAGTCTACGGCTTATTCGTCTGCCGTGGCGACATGTCTGCAGATGACTGCCGAGATTGCGTTGCCGCCGCAGCCAAAGAGATTGTAAACCGCTGCCCCGTGCAGAAAGCTGCGATTGCTTGGTACGAACAGTGCATGTTACGCTACTCAAACCGATATATCTTCTCCAGCATGGCTTCTGACCCAAGCGCTTATTTGAGCAAATTGAATATGTCGGAGCCAGACCGGTTTAACCTGCTACTGCAGACAACAATGAACGACTTGGCAAGCCAGCTTTTAAACGTTAGGTCTGGAGCAAAGAAGTTTAAGACAAAAGAAGCGACTTTCACACCTTTACAAACGCTATACACCCTTGCCCAGTGCACGCCAGATCTGTCTGGTGCCGATTGCAATAGTTGTCTTAAAAGAGCGACAAATATTTTGCCAGGTTGTTGTGGTGGAACGCAAGAGGGCACAATTCTGTTTCCTAGTTGTATTATGAAGTATGCAGTGTCCCAGTTTTACACTGTAAACACATCGGTTCCGACGCCTACTGAAGCACTTGTTCCTGGATCAGCAATAACACCCAAGGGTAAATTTTCTCTCTTTTTCTTTTTCATAATAAATAATGATATTGGCTTTTCTTTCTTTCTTTTTTATTTTTTTTGGGAAGGGGAGATGCTTTTTGTTTTTGTTGTTTTGGTCGGACTGATGAAAGTCTGGCTGCTGCTTTTTTTTTTTTTTTTTTTCTTCTTCTGTTGTTGTTGTTGTTGTTGTTTAGTGCGTGGGCCTTTAGGTTATAATCACCATGTGGATTTTAACGTCTCTTGAGATCCATCAAGTTATAATCACTAAACAACACAAACAAATTAATAACAAATTAAATGCCCTAATTACAAGGGGGCTAAGTGGATTTTAACGTCTCTTAAGATCCATGAGGCAGTAGGTTAGAAATATCTAGTGAGATATCAATTTTTATAAAATATGGACATCAATATCTATAAATTGTGAACATGTGGATCGCTACATTTTTTGTTTGATAAAACTCTTCATACTTAGTTGTAATGGAGCAAAAATTATCTTTTTAAGGTTTTTTTAGTATTTTTTATTTTGGCTCCAAGGGAAGGGAAAGGAAAGATTTAAACCCCTTAGACAATTGTGCTACTTCTTGAATTTTGTCACAGGTAATTGATCAAGACTATCTACTTTCTAGTATTCAATCTAACATTATTGTCATTATTGTTTACAAAGCAAGTCTAATTATTAATCATTCTATCCTCTAGCTTATCAATGAAACAGAATATTGTTTATGCAGGCAAAAGTCGTATCTCAACGCAGACAGTTGTCGTTATTGTTGCTTCGATTTCTGTTTCTGCAGTGCTATTTGTAACGGGCTACTGCTTTCTTAGTAGAAGGCAGAGAAAAAATTACAATGTTATACAGGAAGAAAATGGTGAAGATGAATCATTTGATTGCATCTATTCTCATTTTTCCTGATGTTAACTGTTTTGCCCTGCTAATGATATTACAACTGCAGAATCCTTGCAATTTGACTTTGCTACAATTGAAGCAGCCACCGACAAATTCTCTGATCATAACAAGCTAGGTGAAGGCGGATTTGGTGTGGTTTATAAGGTAAAGGATTAGTTTTCATTATTTGTTTACCTTTAAAAAAAAAAAAAAAATTATTTATGTTTTAAGCATTCTACTCATTCAAGCATAGATAATCTAATGCATGCAAAATCCAACAACGCTAAAGCATTTTGATGTTGAGATTACATAAAATTGTTACGGGTAACTTGTTCTAAGATTAGTTGAACTACATTCTCAGGGCATACTTCCTAATAAACAAGAGATAGCTGTGAAGAGGCTATCAAAAAACTCTGAACAAGGATTAGGAGAATTCAAAAATGAAGTTGTAATGGTAGCAAAGCTTCAACACAGAAATCTTGTAAGGCTATTGGGATTTTGCTTGGAAGGAGAAGAAAAAATAATTGTCTACGAATATGTGGCCAACAAAAGCCTTGACTACTTTCTATATGGTATGTCCCTTACAAGCATATGTTTAATTTTCTAGTGTGGCATAGGATATGGCGGGTTTTCTTCAAGGAAGATTAAATCAACTCAAGAAGGGTTCAGTTTGTAGTTTGCTTAACCATTTATCACTTCATCAGCGTTGTGGAACTTACCAGAGATGAATAGATTAAAGGGTTTAAGCATTGTTTTCGTGTCTAAAATTTGCATAAATTTTGTTTTTTGTCCTTAACTTACCAGAGATGGATAGATAAAAAACGAACTTCAAAAAAACTGAAACCATATCTTTGCCTGGATTAAATTGTCTCTTTGTATTAGTCTATAGTATTTTTCTTCCCAAG
>BKZX01026953.1:0-46094 GCA_014362285.1 Fagus crenata
TGTAAATGCCAGTTGACATGAATAGTTTTTGTATTCTATCAACATGCTATCCAAATCAAATAGCTTGGTGATGTTTCTTTCTTTTTTATTTTGCAAATAATTACTGCATATAGAGCCACATAACCCAATAAATTGAAGTTGTTGGGTAGTGTAGTGCATGCCTATCCAAGAAACTAAGTCAAAGCTGGGAATGTTGAACATGATCTGTTAATAAGAACCCAATAATGTTATTTATTAATTTTGTAACCGTTGAAAGAAATTTGTTGCTTCTACTTGATACTTTAGTAACAAGATTTACATTTGAATTTTCTGCGCAACGCGCGGGTTTGCGACTAGTTTTGTTAATAAATAAGAAGCTTAATTAATTTGCAACCTAAACAAGAAAAGAACAACCCACCTACCCAGTGGAATAGGATCTTCTCCATTAGGAAACCTCTTCATTTGTCCATTTCATAATTTAGATTTTATCTTATGGATCTAACTGTGTACATACTAACACGTCATTTAAAATTTTAAATGATGTGGCAGTCTATACACTATTATATCTGTAATATTTAATCTGCAATCTAGGCCATAAAATGGATTCTCTATTAGTCCATTTCATTTCAAATGGAAAGGATCCTATAACTTTTTGTTAATTGACGAAACTTCTACTTCTCATGTGAAGTTTCTTGTGAGAGACCAATTACATGGTATATAATTCCAAAATGGGTAGTTCACTCAGGTTTCCAAATGGAGAGGATTCTATTCCTTTTAATATGACCTAATCAAGACAAGCACAACCTACCTAACTAGTGGACTACCCGTTCCGGATTTTTTTTTTTTTTTTTGCTAATATACCCATTCTGGAATGTAATTGATCTTTCCTAACCAATGTCACATGAGACAGGGGAGAAGCTTTCAATTTTTTTTTTTTAAAAAAGCTTAATTATTGCCACCTAACCAAATCAAACCAGGAGACTTTTTAGCATCTTCTTCTTACTCTTTCTTTTTATTTCTATTTTGAACATTGCAGTGTTCCACTCGTCCAGTATGTCATCCATCTCATAGGATACGCCCTTGAGCTTTTTTACCCAAAACTTCACAGCTTTGTTCGTAACTTATCTTTTCTCAGCATTATTGAGCACTGCATCATATGGTACAGCATTAAAACAATAGATTGATTGGTCCTTCCCAAGCAGCGTCACGAGGTAACATGGTTATGCACATGGTGAAAACTTTAACTAATGAAGTTAGAAGGACCCTCAGGCCGACTCAAGATCTAGCCATCTAGGCAAGCCTAAAACCCCACATTTGAGAAAAGCTCCAAAAGCATTAGTCATTTACCAACTTCCTTTGGAAATTGGAATGCAACTAATATATCTTGTTCTATTTACTATTGCAGGTAAGATGATTATGTAGTACTAAACATAGACTCTACTGCAACTTCTAGGATCACTACCCCCATAAAAATATAGCTAACAGTGTTTGTTGGCTATGGATTGTTTTGCATTACCCATTTTCCTCTATAGATTTTGTAATAGCAAAAAAATGAAAGCCATTATTCTTTATTTAGAAGGTTTACGATCCTCTAACTCGTAATTAATTACTTAACAAAAGGGATCAATATAAGATTACAGCCCTGTTTTAAGGAACTTTATTTTCAATTAGTTAGAAAAGATATCATATTGATGTAACTAATGTTGGGAATATTAGCCAATATTCCTAGAATCCGTGGGAGTGAAAAAAATAAAAATATTTGGTGGAGAAGAACACGTCAAGAAAAATTAACACACGCATCACAACACAGAGAATTTATGTGGTTCGGCAACATGCCTACATCCACCAGAGACTTCAGGGAGAAAGTTTCACAATAATAGGGAGATTACAATGTTTGGCTTAAAAGCACCCTCTCTAAGCCCAAACCCCATGTACACCCAAGTGCACTCTCGCACATAAAGAATAAAACACTCAAAACACTATCTCTTTTATTCTTCTTCTTGTGTGGTACTCCCACTGGAAACTCTTTTGCTGCTCTCTACAGCACTTCTGTGCTGCACACAATTGCAGCACTCTCCCTCCAACGTAGCTCTCTTCTTGAACTACATTTTTGCTCTCCTCGGCTGTCTCTACAGCTTTCTCTTGGTGCTTCTCTGCACACTTCTTTTGGTGCTTCTCGGCACACTATGCACTCAGCACATAGCACACATTGGTTGTTGCTCTCTCCATTCATTTTATAGAGAAATTGCCGTGACAATTTCTCTCTCTCTCTCTCTCTTTTTCACATTTTGCGGCCAAAGATATCCAAATCTACAAGTAGCCAACTTGTATGACTTTTGGAGATTCATGGGTTATTATCCCATGTGATGCAATTAATTCAAACCACCTTTAATGAGCTTGTGCCACTAAGTCAACATTTCCTTATATTTGTGCAGCTTACTTTCGGCTAAGGTGAGAGCCAATTTCTTAAGGTAGCCGACATGTAAGACTTGTAGGAACATATGAGTTACAATCCCATATGCCTCCACCTATGTGCAATACATGCACCCTTTTCTTCTTTCTTTCAAATATAAGCCACAATTGTTGACTAAGTAAACATGGGCAATAATCCCATGTGATGCACCATTCATGTGGCCAAATACAAGCCACACCAAAACCCAACAACTAAGCATATTTTCTGTTTATGCAAGATCTTCATATAAGTTTTTAGCCATATGCCCAAAGAAATCAGACTTGTACTCTTAATACGGTTTGGCCTTACTGTTAATTATTATTAGTCTGTGTCTAACACTTAGAAAATCACAAGCATGTTTTGAATTCTAGTTCTGAAGATTGGTGGAAAAGTAAAGGAAATGATACATACTATGTGGTGTTGCATTGTGATTGATTGGAAAATCAATTGCCCATTCAGAGATAAAAGCAAATTGAATTGAGAACATATATTTGTCTAGTGTTCTGTAATTACCTATGTCTCGAAGTAAATAAACTAAACAGTGGAGGAACTTTCCTGGGTCAAAAGAACTTAATTACTATGACTGCAATCTGTACCATTTTGATTCATCCAGTTTCTAGATCCTGCCTTATCCTTTCTAGCTTCACAAGGATAAATATCATGTGGCTCATACACATGGAAGAGTGAAGAGGGAAAAAGTCCTGTCTGGGAATCTTTTTGGTCAATTTCCTAGGAATCTCAGTTTTTTTTTTTTTTTTTTTTTTATATGATTTGTTACGTTCCACCATTATTCTATGTTAACCACACATTATGGTTATTGCCTCAAGTTATGCAGCTTTTGGACTTCTTCATCAACGCCAATGACCAACCTTATCTCTTGTTCCGCCTCCCGAGTAGCGATTGAAGCCAACTGCTTAATCAGATTAGTAACTAGTCCCTCAGCCATAGTTAGAGAGTGAAATTGACAATACAAGAAACAGCAAGTGGAGATAACAGAAAGTGCTTTTTGTTATAGCACATGGCGCAAGTGCTTCTTCTGTACTCCTATTAAGCTTTTTATAATGAATTATCAATGTCAAGTAGTCAACGATGGTCTACACCGAACATGGGACATTTGATGGTTATAGCACATGGTGAAAACTATTTTAGTTATTAGGATATGCTGCTAATCAAGAAGATAAAATAAAATATACACAACATTTGAAAAATTATTGGTGATACGATCGATAAATTTACGAGTGTTGCTTTATATATTGATATTGATTTGTGGTTATGTCTTCAAAATCATAACACTGACTTACCAATAAAACAAAACCATAACGTTCACTATGCCATGAAATGTGCTGGTTCACACAACGAAAGATTCCATCCTTATTGAAGGATGTGATCCCAGATTTTTTTATTTTACATTTTTGCATATTATATTAAAAGATTGGCTGGATCCTTATGTTTACTCCGACAATTGAGACGTGGGAAAACGTGCGACTTTGAATACTTCAGATTTACTTTCTCTAATCTTGAATTGTTTATTTCCGCATGCATCAATCATATTCTCTGTCTGTTCATATAAAATTCTTGATGGGATTCAATAAGATGGTTAGTCAAGCTCCATAACCATAATTATAGTCTCTACGCATCTTGATTTAACAAAAGATGTCATTTTTAGTAACAATTATTGCTCAATGAATAAGGATTTTTACTGAATATTGCTTATTGATTTTCAAAAAGTTTTACTAATGGAGTTAGAAAGACAACTCCAGATCTAGGCAACTTAAACCATTGCCTAAAACCTTTTTATTTCACAGTTCATTTGGTAAACATTTTTTATTGGCTTTCATTTTTCATTGTCCCCAAAAAAATGAAAAATTTTCTTAGAAAACAATTTCTTCCAGAACAAATGGAGCATAAGTCATTTACCAACATCCTTTGGATTAGCAACTAATATATTTTGTTCTATTTACTCTTGTGAAGTCCTGACTTGTGCTAAGCAGAGCCGGCTCTTAGGCTAGGCCATTGCCTAAGGCCCCCTATTAGAACAAGGCCCCAAAATTTTGGTTTTGCATTTCAGAGGCATGGGAATGGTTTCTCGGACAGTGTTATTGTTAGAAGCTTTGCCAAATAATCCAGAAAAGCACAGCTTACCTAACCAGTATACTACTTTTTAAGTTTTGGCATTATATACTTTGTAATTGGGAAGAAGAAGAATCTTTGTTAATAAACAAGAAGCTTAATTTGCTACCTAACCAAGAAAAGCACAACCCACCTAACCAGTGGACTGCCCATTTTTGCATTATATACAAATGTAATTGGTCTCTCCCAAGCAACGTCACATGAGAAAAAGATGAAGCTCTGTCAACAAACAAAAAGCTTGCCACTTACCAAAGCATTCATATACCATTGGCTGATTGAAGATTATAAACACTCTAGCACTTCCTCTAGCTGCAATATTATATAAGGTTATTAATTATATATTAGAAAGATCAAATTTAACAAAAGCAATTTGATTGGAAAGTGTATCTTATGTTATTATCTTAGATTCATATTACCAATAACAGATTAGACCAAAACGGATCACCCAAATAAAAAAATCAAATTTAACAGAAACTGATTTGGTTTATACTAATTATACATCCAAAAACAATAACATCTATACCAGGTTTGCATATGCCAGTGTCTTTGCCAATTTGACCTGATTGAGTAATTTGAGTTCGAAAGAGGTTTTATCAAAAGCAATTAATTAGTTGGATAGTTGTAGCCATTGGAGTTCTTTTCTCTGTATGCAAATGAGTGAGCTTTGGTGACGTGGTCATTTGATTGGTGTAACTAAACAAGTTGAAGGAATGAGAGAATATAACAGATAGCATAAGACCATTTTGTTAGGATTTGCAGGTAAGATTATTATGTAGTACTAAACATACACTCTAGTGCAACTTCTAGGATCACTACCCCCATAAAAAAAAATAGCTAACAGTGTTTATTGGCTATGGATTTTTTTGCATTACCCATTTTGCTCTATAGATTATGTAATAGCGAAAAATGAAAGCCAATTTCCATTTTGCTCCAACTCGTAATTAATTGCTTAACAAAATGAATCAATATAAAATTGCAGCCCTGTTTTAAGGAACTTTATTTTCAACTAGTTAGAAAAGATATCAAGGTAAGCTCAAGTGCTTCAGAAGGCTAATCAAACAAATGCTAAGCATCTAATAATATTCAAGTCAGATACTTTACAATAATGTAACTAATTATATTTTTCTGTTTATTGTTAATTATAATTAGTCTGTGTCTAATACTTAGAAAATCGCAATCATATTTGAATTCTAGTTCTGAAGATTGGTGGAAAAGTGAAGGAAATGATGATTACAATGTGGTGGTGCATTGTGATCGATTGGAAAATCAACTGTCAATTCAGAGATAAAAGCAAATGGAATTGAGAACATATATTTGTCTAGTGTTCTGTGATCACCTATGTCTTGAAGGAAATAAACTAAACAGTGGAGGAAATTCCTTGAGTGAGACTGTGAGACATGAAACACCTATGGAGCCAAGGTATTTGCACATCTTCATATCTACTAGTAATGGTGTAACCCAACTCCTGGGTCAAAAGATCTTAATTACTATGACTGCAATTTATAGTTAGTAATATGGGCTTTCTCTCATAGATGATTCTACAAACCACTCTATACCAACTTGATTCACACATTTTATAGATCCTCTGTCTTATCCTCTCTAGCAAACCATCACAAGGATAAATATTATGTGGTTCATATACACATGAAAAAGTGAAGAGTGCAAAAGTTCTGCAGGGAAACTTTTTGGTCAATTTCCTAGTCATACAATCCATGTCTGTTTTATGATTTGTTAGGTTCCACCATTGTATGTTAACAACACTATGTTTATTGTCTCTAGTTGTGTAGCTTTGGCATTACACTTCTTTGTTGAAATATTGTAGTAAAGCCACAAATTACTCTTATTTTTCCTTTCTTTACATTAGTGCAGTTTAACAATTTCCTTAGGCATGATTTAACAGTATATTATCATTGGAATTGAAGGAGTTCCAAAAAGGTCTGACTTATGATTTCTTTCCCTATCATTCAGAAACAACCAGCAGGATTTACTAATTATCTAAAGATAAGAAGGATAGTTAAAACGACATGCATTGTCTATGAACCAGAATTGCCATGACAAGATGCTGCTTTGTACATGTATACACTTCGTCTCTGCCATTTTTAAATTTCTTCAATTTTCCTACAGTGAGATATAAATCCTTCCATCAAAACCCATTATATAAAATCTGTTTAGTTCTTTTTTTCTTACGCGGGGGGTGGGGTTGTCGAAGAACACCATATAGTGATTGGGACAGCAGAAGCTTAATAACAATTTATTGTGACCAAACTACACTTCACGTGTGATATAGATTTAATAATCTGAACATTAGTAAAATAATAATCAAGCAAGCAATTAACCACAAAAGAGCGCACCAAAATTTTCGTGGAAAACCCTCTAGTGTAGAGGGAAAAACCACGGGACAAATCCGATCAATCCACTATAATAAAATAGAGATTACAATACTTATGTTCATGTACACAATTTGAGTTTACAACAAATTAGGAAAAATACAAGAATATTAAGTCTCTAGGAATAAATATAAACTGACAAAAATCTAGAACCAGTCAAGTTCCTACCCCAACTTTCATGTTTCACCATGTGATGCGATATGCAAGCTCTACTGCCACTATGAAATGGTGAAGGAGTTTCTTCCGTAGGTCTTTCTCAAAAGTGGATCCATGCGTTAAAAATTGCTTGAGCACAAAAATATGTTTCACCCACATACTAGAATTTGATGTCTGGTTTAAACCAAGCCAAAAACAAATATTTTAGCATGAGGATTTCACATATAGAAAAAAAGGGTAAGTAAAAACATATTATGATAGAAGGTTAATAAGAATATGAGGTTATAGCTAACAATAAAAGAGTGCTTAAGAAACAACAAATTTTCCATTTATCTTGTCACATATCTTCACTCGCTAATGAATTTTTGAGAAATTTATAATTAAATTTCTGATCATTAAGCATCACAGCCTTCATAACATGAGGAAAATGTGCAAGATTGACCAAAGACATAAGGTAGATTCTACTTGGAAGGAAGAATCAAAGAGGTTGATAATATGCAGCATCAGATGCAAGTTGATATCTGTCTAAAGAGTTGACAATGATAGCTTCAAGTTATTTGGTTGCTCAAGGTCCCACGAGAGGACCTTGTAGCTAGTTCTGACAATAAGACTATCAATCCCTAGAAGAGATTATTCAAACCAATATCTGAGGGAATAGGGATTTTCTTATTTAGGGAGAACTTGTTCAGAAAGGTTTTATATATTGGTGCATGTCAAATTCGCTACTCCCTATATAAATTCCTAATTGCAAAAACTACTTAGATGCTATAGGGCAATTCAATGAAGTGCTGAAGTCTCCAACTCTGCTCAAGCATAAGTGTGAAGCACAAGGTGAAGCATAACTCGTCTCGAAAACAGAGGATCATCATGAAAATGAAAATGACTCCCAACCATGATTGTGAAGAGACCAACATCATAATATTTTGCTCAAAATTGATGACTTACTTGTACCATTGAATAACTGCCACCAACCATGATTTTGAAGAGACCAACATCTTTCAACCAGATAAATTCATAGTGGAACTACAAGACTGCAACCTGAATATGTATTGCACAGGATCAGAAAAATATTGTTAAACAAATGGTGTCATGTAAGCAGTTTTGAAATGAGCATCTCACCAGCAGAGGAAACCAACATCATGGTAATGATCATGGCATAGTCATGATAATCAGTCTGATGCAAAGTAACAACGAATTTTTTGAACTGTTCTCGATTCAAATCCAAGGTTAGTGGGCCAAAAATAGAGCTTAAAGTGTACCAGTGGGAAACATAAATTGGCATTCACTAGGCCACAAGACAGTAGTGCTTCAAATTATGTATGTTTCGAAATAACAGGTTTATCTTTGTTGAAGTTCAAATCAATGTTGATAGTGCCTCAATCAATTTATAGAGTCACTAAAAAATTTAATGGAGATTAAGAAACCAAGATACTACGATATCCTATTAATGCATTAACGAACTTTAAAAATTAACTCAAAACAACCTGTCTCTAGTTACTTCCATATAAAAGTTCATTGAGCTTATAATTAATAGGAGGAAAAGCTAGAATCTTATAAATCAAGTGTTTAGAAGTTCTATTTAATACATTATACATATACCTAAAACTTACACACAAAAGAGTACATAAGATTGGTGTCAGTGTCTTTGTGATGTTGACCAAATCAAATAAATTTATCTACCAAAGTTGTGATTAATTTCATTTTGTGGGAATTTTTTAGGGATAAGTAGGACAATTAATTGAAATTTTGCTATAATAAAAGAATAAGTTGAAGAAGTTACCCATGACTGGATTAGATTTGCAACACTGAATCAAGCCAAGAATGATCTTTAATTGCTGACACACACACACACACACAAATCATCTTTCACCTTCATCATCCAAAAATCTCCTTGATACTTGCAAACACTGAATCAAGAATGATCTTTGCTGACACACACACAAATCATCCGTCACCTTCATCATCCAAATATCTCCTACATACCAAAAAGAAAACCATAGGAGTTATTTGAGATTAGTCTACATACCCAAAATCATGAAAATAAGCAAGACCCATATAAATATTTAACTGTAAAAGAATTAGAAAGAGGTAGGCATTGGAGTTGTTTCTCCGGTAGAAGAAGAAGAAGTTACCCGTGACTGGATCAGACTTGCATTAGAGATAAATAATTTGAGATGAATTTTTGTTCCAATACAAATCGATGCATGGTGGAGCCTACATACCCAAAAGAAAACCATATGCGTTATTTGAAGTTTAATCTAATACATAGCTGAAAATGAGAGAGATCCATATAAATATTAAAGCGTAAAAATGAATTAGAAAGAATTTAATCTTATGCAATATTGGAGTTGGTTTTTATATATGCAAATGAGTGAGATTTGGAGAGATGTTCATTTAATTAGTGTAACTAAAATTCCAAACTTTTTTATTTATAATTATTTGTGGATATTTATTGAACCCATGAAGCAATTTTAGATACTTCACAGTTCACAAGCTAACCGAGTCTAAGAAACCACATGGTATGTTAATTATGTGTATACAACAAATATATATATTTCGTCTAATTCAAATTACTGGGAATTTGATAAACTCATCAAACAACGTTGTTTTAAATTTTTTTCCCATGGCAATTTTTGGAAGAAAATGAGAATATTTATTAGATATTTTTTGCAAAATAAAAGAATAAGCTTAGGGATAAGAAGAAATTACCTTGGAGCTATCTTCTTGACCGTCTCTCTGCACATAATTCTTATCAATCATGATATTTGGTATATGGGAAATCTTGGGCCAGTCCTCCCCTTTCCCTCATTCACAACGTTCTTTGAGAATTGGATTTTCAGTGATAGTCAATTCCTTTAATGGAGTTTTACGAAGGAAGTCTGGCAGCGATTTTAAATTTCGGCATCCGGGAATTCTCAAAATTTCAAGATGTGGCATTATAGTTATACAATCTTTCTCCTCTTCTTCTATTATTCCTTCAATCCCAATCCATTCATCCCACTTTCTCAAAAATAGAAAAAGGAGATGTTTCAATTTTGGGAATATTATCTTGTTTTTGAATTCTATTCCCAAAAATTCAACACCCACCTTTTTCAAACTTGTCAAACAATCTGTCTCTAATGTTTCGAGGGATGGAAGCTTCCCCAATGAAGGCAAACACTCTACGTCTAACTCGTAGAGCCTAAGCAATTTCAATTCGTTCAAGGAAATCATCCAATTAGGAAAGGTGGTCAGAGAGCCGGACTCTTCACCATTAATAGATAAATATTCCAAATTTGGAGGTGGCTCTAGTATTCTCTATGGGGAGATCATATAGTTCCAAAGTACGGAGGTGTATCTTATTCTTGAGTTGTGCATTCTCGGCCTCCCAAACATCTACCCCATTTCCCGGCATTCCAATGAAAGGAGTCCCTCGGAGGTTGTTCAAATTTTTTAATTCACTAAGTTTACATTCTTCGTTTACAATGAAATACTTTAATGTTCTAAGAGAAATACATTTCCCAATCCCTCTTGGTAACTTTCCTAAATATCCCCACCCATAAGCTTCTTCCTCCGTAATAAGATGTCTCAAGTTAATTAGTTTACCCAATCCCTGTGGCATCTTTACGGAATCAACCAATCCCTGTGTCCTCCTTATGCTATCATTCAAGGAAATTTTCAAAACTTGTAAATTACATAGATCACAAATGGTTTCAGGCAATTCATCTCCAAGGTAATTGCTTAAAAAAAGAAACCTTAAATGTATGCAATTTCCCACTATATCCGAAAGTTCCTTTTGACCAACCAAAATTAATGTTCGTAAACATCTAAAATGTAGGAAAAAATCGGACAAGTGATCATTCCTTGGAACCTTAAGAATAAGGGTGCGTAGATTTTTTGCACTATAGATGGAGCTAGGAAATTGGGCCACTCCTCGAATATCTAAATCCAAGTGGTGAGCATTTCTATAATCTAATTTCAACCCTATGACATCATTGATTGTAAAACATTTATCTTTTGTGATTGACTGAGCAAAATCATGCACTATGTCATGCATTTTGAAATTTATTATTACCTCACCACAACCTACCTCATATTCCTGAAAATCTTGGAAGAAAGAGCGAATGGATAAATTTTCAAAGTATTCTCTTCCTGTGAGCTCCATATGTTCTTTTGAGTCAATATATCCATGTGCCATCCACATATAGACCAAATCATCAATATGAAAGACAATCTTTTGGAAAGACTGCACAAAGTGAGAAACATTGTTTCATTGGTGAGGGCAAATCATTATAGCTTAATAACAACAGTCCAAAGATACCCTTTTCAACAACTTCTCCAACGTCTTCTAATTCCCACAAATTGCTATCTAAAATCTTCTCCCACTGTTCTTTACTTCTTTTGAAGCGCATGAGACTCCCTAGAGTCTTTGCAGCAAGCGGCAAGCCCTTACACCTGTTTGCTAGTTTCCTACCAAGGTCTTCTAATTGCTCACATTGATTAGGATCCCAATCACAAAATGCTATTTCTCTAAACACCAACCAACAGTCTTCCTCAGACAACATCTCCAAATTGATCATGCTCTCACTAGCCCTAAGACTACCCATCATCTCACCAACTCTACTTTTACGTGTGGTGGCTAGAATTCTACTGCCTTGGGCACCATTTTTTAGTGCACATTTGAATGGTCCCCACAATGCAGAGTCTTCAGTCCACACATCATCTAAGACAAGAAAGAACTTCTTTCCCCTAATCAATTTATAAATGTTTTCTATTAGACTTTGCAATTCAGTAATTTTGTGGTGATCACCTCCTAAAGCTTCAAGAATTGCTTTGGCAACCCTACACTGATCAAAAGGTTCAGAAACACAAACCCATATTCTCTTCTCAAAATGGGACTTCACCTCAAGATGATTGTAGGCTAGTTGGGCAAGAGTGGTTTTTCCAATACCGCCCATGCCCACTAAGGAGATGACATGGGGGCTTCTTTCTTCTTCACTACCCCTACCCAATAAGATTTTCACTAGATCAACCTTAATAGTATCACGACCATACAATTCAAACACATCTACAAATGAGGTAGTTCGTGGTCTCTCAAATACTTCAGGGGCATCACCCCTAGTAGTCAACTCAAACCCATACCCCACCCTCTCTCTTACAACCTCATCTAATTTTCCATTAAGTTCTTTTATCTTATGAGCAATGTCATGATCCTGAAGAATTGAAAAATTAAAGCTGGGGAAGAGGGAGCATACCTTCCTCTTCTTAGCAGTACTAGTTTCAACTTCTCCTTCTTCTTCTTCTTCTTTCGCAATAGCTGCTTTGATCATGGCAGTTTTCCACTCATCCAACACGTCGTCCATCTCGTAGGATACATCTTTGAGCTTATCTAACCAGAGCTTCACAGCTTCCTCCTTCACTTGCCTTTTCTCTACATCGTTCAGCACTGCCTGGATGGTGCGGAATTTGCTTTCAAGCTTTTGGATTTCTTCCTTAACACTTGCAGTCAACGTGAACTCCGAAGCAATGATTAAACCAAGCTGCTTTGTGATACCAGAAACAAGAGCACGAGCCATAGTTGGAAATGGAAATTTGATGAATAACACAAGACAAGAAACTAAAATATAGCAGGTAAATGTGCTTCTTTCGTTATTCCATTCAGCTTATTTATAAACATACTGAGGGGGTTCAACTTCAAAATAATTGAAACATGAGGGTCATACTAAAAGAATATGACTGTTGGAAAAATATGACCGTTGGAAAAATATAACCGTTGCAAAAATATGACCGTTAGAAAATATGACTGTTGGAAAATATGACCGTTGGAAAAATATGATTGTTGGAAAATATGACGGTTGCAAAAATATGACCGTTAGAAAATATGACTATTGGAAAATATGATCGTTGGGATCTTTAAATATTGAAAAAGAAAAAATAAATAAAAAATATAATATTAAAATAGGATAAAAGAATAAAGAAAGTATATTTAAATAGAGTAGAGAAAAAATAGAAAGTCTGCTGAAGATTGTAGCTCTTTAAATAAATAAAGAGTTGCTAAAATCTAAAGATAAAATACAGAAGATGCTCTTAGAATAATTGAAACATGAGGGTCAATCAAGTCCACGTGGTACATGATAAAAAGTTCATACTAATGCGAGTGCTGTCACGTCATAAAATTTGATTGATGAAAGGTGAAACCAAACAAAAGCCTCTCTTAATTCTACTTTCAATGTATTGGATTGTCAAGGCAAAAAAAAAAAAAAAAAACAGGAACAAGAGAAATGTTAGTTACGTAATTTGTTTTTTACGAATTATTTTATTAGTTAATGAGGTGTCAAGTTGGGCGTGCTATTTCATTTTTCTTTTATTGATGATTCAATAGTTAAAACAATGAAAAAAGAGATATTTGAATCTTAGTTCGGATCATAAAGAAGAGCAAACGTTATCAGTGAGCTACAAGGCTATTAGGGCATGATTCATTATTTTTACACAGTTCCGTCATTCACATAACTTTTATTTATTTATTCACAACATACCACCTCAACAATTATTTTACTAGACTTGAAATAATTAAAACTAATGTACTCAAAGCACAATATAATTAAAATCCATTATCTAGTGACAGCTTGTCCTTGCTATTTTTCGTGTGCATTTGGATTATAATTTATTTTTGTTTCACTTAAAATAATTAAAAGCAATGTACTTGGAGCAAATTAAGAATATATAATTAAAATGCAATATGTCCTGTTACCTTGTATTTCCAGTGTACATTTGAATCAACTTTGGTTTTTTCTGTACATATTGCATTTTTTGGCTAAAACACTTATTTGCTTATTTCGTGGAACTTAGTGAAATTAAACTTATATTTAGAAAAATTGAGGCTTTAAAAGATTGTACATAAACAAAAAATTTAATAAGCTAACCAAAAAAAAATCCACTATCTTAAGCAGCTAATTAAAGAAAACAATAGTCAATATATTAGGTTTCATAGTACCGAACCACATGTAAACTCCAGCCTCCTCTCTCTTCAATCTTTTCCATCTCCATTTATATTTTATATTCTCTAAACAATTATTTTTGTTTATATATTTCCACACAACAAAACCAAAATTTAAGGATATAAAATTTTTCATAATAAGCTATGGAAAAAGTACTTGGATATAACACTCATAAAATTGTGTTAGTATAAAGCGTGGCCTCATCCTGGAAATTATATGGGCAAGGAAAAAGCTCTTTTGTCAGTGGCCTCATCCTGAAACCTCGAGTCACTGTTGCCTCTGTCCATACTCCATATGCATATCTAGAAAACTACAAGTATTTTTATACAACCTCTTTATATATAACACTCCTCTCTTATATGCATGTAAAATTCACATTCATGATCCTTGCATACATGTAAGAGAGTGACGTTATATATTCCCTGTTGTCATAAAATTATGACATCAGACCTGGCTACCATACTTGGAAATTGAAATTTTGATTGATAAACAAAATTTTTGTGCTTGCTACCATTTTCTTATTTGTTGAAAGCTTCTCAATGTTATTATAACTCAAATTTTTTATCTTTGCATTACAGAGACATAGGAATAGCTCGAAAAACATAGAATAAATTTGGTAGGACCGTGTTGTTGTTAGAAGCTTTGCCACATAATCGAGAATAACACAGTTTACCTAACGAGTAGGCTACTATTTTAAGTTTTGGAATTATATACTTTGTGTTTCCTAGGGAAGGTCATACACATGGGAACAAGAAGAAGCTTACATATTTGTTAATAACTAAGAAGCTTAATTAATTTGCTACCTAACCAACAAAAAAACAATCCACCTAACCAGTGGACTACCCATTTTGGAATTATATACTTTGTCTTTCCTAGGAAAGGTCATATACACAACATTTGAAAAATTATTGGTGATAAGATCGATAAATTTACGAGTATTGCTTTATATATTGATATTGATTTGTGGTTATGTCTTCAAAATCATAACACTGACTTACCAATAAAACAAAACCATAACGTTCACTATGCCATGAAATGTGCTGGTTCACAACGAAAGATTCCATCCTTTATTGAAGGATGTGATCCCAGATTTTTTTATTTTACATTTTTGCATATTATAGGATCCTTATGTTTACTCCAACAATTGAGAAGTGGGAAAACGTGCGACTTTGAATCCTTCAGATTTACTTTCTCTAATCTTGAATTGTTTATTTCCGCATGCATTAATCATATTCTTTGTCTGTTCATATAAAATTCTTGATGGGATTCAATAAGATGGTTAGTCAAGCTCCATAATTATAGTCTCTACGCATCTTGATTTAACAAAAGATGTCATTTTTAGTAACAATTATTGCTCAATGAATAAGGATTTTTATTGAATGTTCCTTACTGATTTTCAAAAACTTTTCCTAACGAAGTTAGAAGGATCCTCAGGCCAAATCCAGATCGAGAAAACCTCACATTCTAGAAAAAGCTCCAAATTTGTTGCTAAAAAATTAGTTGCCTAAAACCTTTTTATTTCACAGTTCATTTGTTCCAGAAGAAAATGTTTTCCACCTCCATTCGGTTGTTTTCCTTTGACTTCAGAAAATGTAAATTGGGTAGGACTGTGTTATTGTTAGAAGCTTAATTTGCTTCCTAACCGAGAAAAGCACAACCCACCTAACCAGTGGACCGCCCATTTTTGCATTATATACAAATGTAATTGGTCTCTCCCAAGCAACGACACATGGGAAGAAGATGAAGCTTTGTCAATAAACAAAAAGCCTGCCAAAGCATTCATATACTATTGGCTGATTGAAGATTATAAACACTCTAGCACTTCCTCTATCTGCAATATTATATTAGGTTATTGGAGGGGGTAATTTTCGGATAATATTGGAACCGCATCAAACATTACAGCACGATGAATCTCAATCCATTAGAGATTGTTTGGATGATAAAATAGAGCAAAATACAAACCACATAATTTTAGGTGGTTCAGCAACTTGCCTACTTCCACGTAGAGATTTGTAATATATCAAATATAGTTACAAATACGGTAAAATAAAATGACCGAGCAGCATGGGAGACTCTCTCTCATGTCTCTTTTTCAGCCTAGCAGCCCCTTCTCACGTTGCTCTTCCCCTCACATATATAGAGTCTATTTGTGCATAGAATTTGTTAGAACCTAATAAAATATATAGAGGATATTTTATAGATATTTATGAGATATTTTGTAGACCAATCATGTTTACCAAGCTGTAAAATGGAGATCAATGTGCTGTAAAGTGGAGATCAAATCATTTTTTTTTTTTTTTTACAATTTCAAAAACTATCTAACTGCATATAAAATTTAGTTTGACTTGAACTTTTTTATTTTTATATAATTAGATATGCTAAATAGTTTGGCAACTATATGTTTAATATATTTTTGGGATAAGTGTTAAGCATAAATTATATTCCATCACTCATATTAAAATTGATGAGGTAACATTCAAATTATATAAGATTTAAGACATCAATACACTATCATCTAGAGATAACTAAAAAAAAACAATTGTAGATTTTTTTTTAGGGGTAGAGGGAATAACATCTTAACATTTTTGTTCTCTGTGTTAAATTTTCCTAAGATACATGCTAGACTTAAGATGACATTGCTATTTTTATCTTCGTGGACCAATGTGTTATATAATGGACTTCTAAGGTTACAAATATTGTTTCTTTGATTATTAATAAGTGAGAAATTGCCAAAAAAAAAAAAAAAGAGAAACAAAAGAAAGTCAAAAATGGTAAAGATGGGATAAATATGTGACAAATTGTATTATTTATTTGTACTATCAAAGTGTTGTAAGTTAAACAAAAATGGAAAACCTCTAACTTTTGGAATCCCTATATGGAACAATTGAGGTTCACCAAAGTGATTGAAATTCATAAAAGATGTGAAGTGAGTTTTTTCTTTTTTTGCTAAGTGAATACAACCCAGGGATATAAACCCCCCATTAAAAGAAATCGATGCAATTAGGCTAGAAAGTTATTAGTAGTTATCTTTATAGACTTAGAATAATACATCTGATGAAATATAATAAAAATCAGTATAATACATTCGATAAAATATAATAAAAATCAATATAATACATTCGATGAAATATAATAATAATCATTTCTATTTTTAAGCACCAAGCAAAATTATTTACATATTCTATTTTACACTTTTTTTTTCTTTTCTTTCTTATTTTTTTTTCCTTCTCATTATTGTCATTATTTCTTCCTTCTTCGTGGTTAAGTTTCTTTGTTAAGAACATATTTATAGAAAAACAAAATGAAAAAGAGCCGCGCATTGTGCAGGTTATAGTCTAATCTATAATATAAATTAAAACTTGAAACAGAGAGAAAGTTTTTGCACTCCTTCAAACACTGCCATATCAGCTTTGCATCTCCCTGATTCATTCTTTCTCACGTTAAAGCTTCTCCCTGATTCATTCTTTCTCACGTTAAAGCCTCTCTCACACATGTGTATTCACATTAAAATCTCTTTAATTCAATCCTCTTTTCTCTCTCTATTTTTTGCCCTTCTGACTCTTACGTTTCAATCCTATTTTCTCTCTGATTTTTGCCCATCTGATGGCTGCCCTTCCTCCTCCGCCCCTTCATCTTCAGCAGTTCAGATTTCCGTTCAGATTTCCCAGCTTCAGTTACCACTTGCCACCCATGGAATTCAAGGCTTCTAATTGATTTTTTCTTTATATAAATAGACTTCTGATATCTCTGTCTTCTCACCATCCATTGATAGGTGTAGCAAAACCTAATGTGAGTTTTTCCTCTCTCTCCCCTTTTTTTTTTTCCCCAGTAAATTCGTGATTAGTTGTCAATAATTTGCTTTGGATTGTTTCAAGCTAGACGTGGGTGTGCATATATGTTACAAGGCTGGGTTTTTTTTATTGCTTTGGATTGAATTTGTGGATTGTGGTTTGTGAGTTTGGGTTTAATATTCAGTTGGGATTTTTTTTACATGAAAATTCAATTATATTTTGTTCATTTTAAGTGGGTTTTGGTTCTGCTGTAGGCATTTAATTAGCATTTGATGGTTTTGAGATGAAGACAATGCATACCCATCCAAGAAAAGCCTAAAATTCCTCTTAGGTTAGTTTTATATACGCATCTGTTTGGTATTGTTGAGCTCCTCAATTGTTGATCAAATACTCCCATGACTGCTATTTTCTCCTTCTGCCCTCGCTCAAGGATTTTTTGTATTATGCACTGAAATCTGAACATGGTTTGTCTGTTCAAGAGCCTTATCAGACTTATCTGTTCTCACCAATTCAAAAAATTGTGATTCTTCTATCCATTCACTACCTCCATCAATTTTAGCAAACCCCAGATATGAGTTGGATTTCTTGCCAAGCCTTTTCTCTGCAGATTCTTTAGCCACTTTTAGAAGCTTTTCTCCAACTAAATCTAGAACTTCCTGGGCTGTCATAACCTTTTGCTTTTCCTCTCTGACAGAAAATTTCATTCCATTGTCTTCTCTGTCACAATTGCTCTGCAGACCCTCATCCCTCAAACTATCGCATTCATCAACAATTTTACTCATCTTCCTATCCATAAATTCTTTTGCACTTCTGAGCTTTGCTTGAGCTTTCACCATTGCTTCCTTCATAGCTGCAGCAGATGAGCTCGCATCTACCTCTACATCAAAGAAAGGTGGTGAACTATCGTCTGCAGTCCCTTCAGAAGCAACAGACTTACCAATTGGAATCAATCTACTGGAACCTCCCTTCGAGACATTTGCTCCAGGCAGTGGCCAAGAGGGTGGTGGCAATTGTGAGGGCTGAGAATAAAGGTATCCATGGTATCCATATGTTTATAAAAAATTAAATAAAGGTATCCATGGTTGAATTCTTAACTAACATATCCTACCCATGTATAAGAACTATGCTATGAAGCCTATTTGAATGCAAAATATTCGATGAAATGTCTGATAGAAGATCTAATAGGTTATGTGCAAATAAACATTATAGTTTTCTTTTTCTTCATCTTAGAAGAACCTCACTTCTCTGTCTCAATTTTCACATGATTGAAGTCATCTCCCTCTCTCACTCTTTCTCTTTCCTTCTCTACAATACCATGTCAAATAGTACATTCTAATGTTTATTTTGAAGTTACCAGTAAATTTGCTAACAATACATTCAGTTTCCAATACATGCTAATGTCAAAAAGGATAAACATCATATCACTTATAAAGAAAATTGCATTCTAATGTTTATTTTGATTAGTTTGCTGCGTATGAGTTGAAACATTGTTGGGTAACGATGTATGTTAGATTGTATGTGTAGCCTCCTGACTTGCAATGGGATAATATTGATTGATGTTAACTTTTTGTTCTTGGCAATTTTTATTATTATAAAAGAGTTGTAATAGTTAACAGGTCTAATGAGGCTCAATTAAAAGAGTTGTAATTAGTAAATATTTCACAATTTTGATTATAGATATTGATTTAGACAATGCTACTATGTACATTACTTGCTTTTTTATTGCTTGATGCAACTTTAAAAATCCTTCTTTAATTAACATACTATAAAAATGGTTTACAACCAGCAAAGATTTGCAAATAATCTTAAATGATGATGTTGAAATAAAACTAAAGAAAGAAAGAGGGATGAAATTCTTACAGCAACAGATTTGAAGTTCTTTCAAAAGGACTACTTAGCATTCTTATATTTGAGAAAAATGACCCAAATGTCTCACACTTGCAACCTGAATTGGATAACTCATACTTCATTGTCCCTTCGATTTGTGTAAAATAAAGTACTTGAAGGCCCATTTTGAATACCCTTTCATATTATAGCCAATGGAGAAAGTATGGAGACTAGGATATCTCATTTGTGTAATTAGGCTCTTAGGCTTCTAGCTCTATGTTGGAGCTAACTTGTTCAACTTCATGTTGATAATAAAATGCGAAGACTCCTGTGGAAGATATCTCTCTTTATATTTTATTTTAGTTTCACACATGGATGAAAAATAGTATCCGAATACCTTTCTTTGTAAAGTGTAGATTGTGGGTTATATATATGTGATAAGTCATTTTCTGGGATCTTCAATCTTCATTTTAATGGGTGACTTCAATGGGATAGTGCTGATTGATGTTAACTTTTTGTTCTTGGCATTTTTTATTATTATAAAAGAGTTGTAATGGTTGACAGGTCTAATGAGGCTCAATTAATGTATATGAGGCTCAATTAAAAGAGTTGTAATTAGTAAATACTTCATGATTTTGAAGCTCCTTGCTGCTAACTATTAAATGTTATCCTTTATTGGTTCATCAAACGTTTCATTCATATTTTCATTGTGGAGAATCAACACTTAAATGCATGTAGCCTTCTGCTTGGATGATAAAGTTCTGTTTCTTATCTCACCCAAAAGAAAATAAAAAAGTTATGTTCTATCTGGGTACCTATTATAATTATTTTGTATTTACTCTATTATATTCAGGAAAGGCTTTGAATTATGATTCCTATATGCATAGGCATGTAATTACCCTTATAAAAAAAAAAAAGCATAGGCATGTAATTACTTTATGGTGTTTATAGATTATAGATGTGGGTCTCAACTTTGTTGTGTATAAATCTTTGAAAGAATGGTTGATTAGAACTAACCCTTTTGGATTGGTTGAGGACTCTAAGCTAAGTGTGACAAGGCTTGCATGTGATGTTGCTGAAGGTACTATTGGCCAGACTGATGCTTACCCTCTTGATGTCATTTGACAAAGGAACAAATTGTGGACTGGAAAGATGCTGCATCAATAATAACTAGCAATGTGAGGGTATGGTCCCCATTTTATTGAAGATAGTTTAATTTGTTTTTCCATTTTCTACTTTGTTAGAATTGAGTTGTACCATTCAGACGGTGGGACAAGGGGAAAGCTATTGGAGAGTAGAAAAACAATTGAATGCGGATTTGTCAATGGTAGTTCAAGATTTTTTTATTTGTACCCAAGAAAATTTTATTTTATGTTGTTTCATTATTTCTTGGCATGATTATTTTGAAATTTTTTATGTTTCAATCTTTTGAAATGAAAAATTCATTATGTTATCTTAGGTGCAATCAGAATTATAACGAGGTTGGTGTTTTTATATGAGATCTAAGAGATAATAATTTCAATTTCAAATGGGTTTATTGGTATGAATTTAATTTACTGTACTTTTTGATATTTTAGTATTATTTGGTTTTGGTTTTTGACTAAATACTAATGTAAGCTTGGATTTGTTACTATATGGAATAGTATTGGAAAACTGCAATTTGCAAAACTACAATTTGAGTCATGATGATTTGTTGAATCTTTTTTCTTAGATTGGATATTAATCAGAGTTTTGAACTACATATATGTCCCCTTCCAAGGTAGAAAATATATATTGACCGGTGTATTGATTTGATGTTTACATAGATTATTAAATATATTTCTAGAATAATTTTTTTGGTATGCTGTAGCTATGCATGTTAGTTAATTGTAATTGATTTTTCTTTAGTTTTGTGTTCCCATGGAAATCATACAGTCAAATTCAAAGAATTACTTTAATAATTTATAATGGATGTTACATTTACATCAAAAAGACCTTACAATTAAAGAATCAACTTAAATGTTTTAACATTTAAAAAAGTTTAAGAAGTTCATTATATTATGTTAAACATATAGACTTTTATAGTCATAAGCATGCTAAACATTGCTTAACATCGCCAAAATGAAACTTTCAATGTTAAAATAATATTACAACAAATGTCATATTGGCTTCAATCATTTAGTATATTATATATTAAGCCTTGGATATATCATGTATATTAAGTCTTGGATACTTCCTTGCATGACCCTAAACCTGCTTTTGCTCTTCAAACTTAATAACCATTTGAGTTGTTATGTAGTAGATTACATGCTCCAAACTATTTTCTCATCTCTTAAGTCTTATCCCAACTATATTTTTTTCACTTACCTTTTTTATTTTAATGTGTAACTTCGATTTTAAAGTCAAAGAAGAGGAGTTTAATAAAATTATAACAATATAGATTAAGTCGATTATAGATTGAATTTAAATAACAAGTCAAATACATATCTCGCGCATCGCGCAGGTCCGCGACTAGTATAAATTAAAAGCTGAAGCTTAGAGAAAATTTTTAGACTTCTCCAAATACCGCTACGTCATATTTGCTGTTCCCACACACTTCCACCTTCCTCTTCCCTTTATTTAATTCTCTCTCACACTTTTATTCAAAAAAAAAAATTCTCTCTGATGGCTGTTCCTCTACCTCACCTCTTCATCTATCTCTCTCTCCCTCTCACCTCTTGAACACCCTAACCTCTTCATCTCCTCAGTTAATTACCTTACCTTTTCATCTACCTCTCTCTCCCTCTCACCTCTCACCTCTTGAACTCCCGAACTCTTCATCTCCCCAATTAATTACACCCCCAATTTCCTATTTAAATCCTGTGGTGAGATTTTATTTTAGTCTCCCTGTGCTTCCTATGGTTCTATTGTTGTTTGAGTCTCAAAAGTGCGTTCTTTCTCCTTTAGTTTCTTTATTTATTTTTTGTTGTTGAATTTACCTAGAAGTTTTAAGTTGTATGTCATTGTGAATAAAATTGTATAGGGTCATAGTTATGTTTGTAGTTCAGTCTGAAAACATTACATGTCATTAGAAGTTTTCCGTGCATCGAACGGGTTTGCGACTAGTTAGTATTAAAAACAATAGATTGATCCTTCCCAGGCAGCGTCACGAGGTAACATGGTTATGCACATGGTGAAAACTTTTTTAGTTGTTAGGTTATGCTTTCAAGAAGATAAAATAAAATAAAATATACATAACATTTCAAAAATTATTGGTGATACAATCGATAAATTTACGAGTATTGCTTTATATATTGATATTGATTTGTGGTTATGTCTTCAAAACCATAACACTGACTTACCAATAAAACAAAACCATAATGTTCACTATGCCATGAAATATGCTGGTTCACACAACGGAAGATTCCATCCTTATTGAAGGATGTGATCCCAGATTTTTTTATTTTACAATTTTGCATATTATATTAAAAGATTGGCTGGATCCTTATGTTTACTCCGAACAATTGAGAGGTGGGCACGACTTTGAATCATTCAAAAATACCTTCTCTAATCTTGTTAGGATTTGCAGGTAAGATTATTATTTAGTACTAAACATACACTCTAGTGCAACTTCTAGGATCACTACCCCCATAAAAATATTGCTAACAGTGTTAGTTGGCTATGGATTGTTTTGCATTACCCATTTTCCTCTATAGATTTTGTAATAGCAAAAAAATGAAAGCCATTATTCTTTATTTAGAAAGTTTACAATCCTCCAACTCGTAATTAATTACTTAACAAAAGGAATCAATATAAGATTACAGCCCTGTTTTAAGGAACTTTATTTTCAACTAGTTAGAAAAGATATCAAGGTAAGCTGAAGTGCTTCAGAAGGCTAATCAAACAAATGCTAAGCATCTAATAATATTCAAGTCAGATACTTTACAATAATGTAACTGTTGAGTCAGTGACCTTAATTGGTCAATAAAATAATTGACTTTATGTCAAGTCCTTGTTTTGGTAGGATTCAGCAAAACCCCTTGCTATATATATAAGGCTTTAGGTCTTATTTATGTGCCACAATATAGAATAATTAGAGGAGGGTTTCTCTAGGTTTATTCTTGGTGAGAGAGAGGTTAGGGTGTAATTGGGGTTTGGGTTCTTTGAGAGAGTCTTGGTACCACTGTTGTAATCTCCCTATTTTATTAGTGAAACTTTCTCCCTGTCGTCGCCGGTGGATGTAGGCATATTGCCGAACCACGTAAATTCTTGTGTTCTTTATTTGTGTGTTTGATCTCTTTCTCTCTTCTTTAATCTTGCACAAACAGTTAATTTTCATAACAATTGGTATCAGAGCTGTTGGTCGAAACAATGGTAATTAATGCTTCTATTGCGACGGTAGGCCTAGTTAAGTTCGACGGGACTGGTAACTTTGGGCTATGGCAAAGAAGGGTGAAGGATTTGTTAGTGCAGCAAGGTTTGGTGAAGGCTTTGTATGGGAAGACAAGGAAACCAGAGAAGATGACAGACGATGAATGGGAAGAACTAGACATGAAGGCGGTGAGTACAATTCGACTATTACTAGCAGACGAAGTCATGTACGATGTCATGGAGGAGAACTCAACTGCAGGGATTTGGTTGAATCTAGAGAAAAGATATATGTCCAAATCCCTCACGAACAAACTGCATTTAAAGCAAAAGTTGTATGGGCTTAAGATGACAGAGGGTGCGGACCTGAGGCAACACATCAATACCTTCAAACAAATCATTAGTGATATGTTACGAATTGATATAAAATTCGAGGATGAAGATAAGGCAATGATGCTCCTAACCTCCCTCCCGGCTTCCTACGAACACCTGGTGACGACCTTACTTTACGAAAAAGAAACTCTGGAATTAGAAGAAGTTTCAGGAGCCCTGTTGGATCACTACCAACGGAAACATAAGGATTCAGCTGAGAGTTCTGGTGAAGGGCTAGTAGTAAAGGGTTATCAAGATCGTGGAAGGAAGAAAGACAAGGATGACAAATCTGCTAGGGGAAGATCTAAATCCAAGAACAAGACAATAAAGTGCTTCAAATGCCAAAAGAAGGGGCATATGAAGCGAGAATGTCCAGAATGGAATAAGGGGAAGGAAGAGTCCTCTACATCTGTCAATGTAGTAGCAGACTTGGAATCTGATGGCGACATGCTTTCTGTTTCATCAAGCACTAACGGTTTAAACAATTCTTGGCTTCTGGATTCCGCATGTTCTTTTCACGTGACTCCCCACAGGAATTGGTTCGACACTTATAGGTCAATTAATTGTGGTTCTGTTCGAATAGGTAATGATGCTACATGCACAATTATTGGAATGGGAACAATTAAAATTAAGATGTCCGATGGTGTGGTGAGAACATTAGAAGAGGTTAGACATATCCCAGATATGAGAAAGAATTTGATTTCATTAGGAACCCTAGACTCAAAAGGCTATAGCTATAAGTCTGAGAATGGGATAATGAAAGTTTCAAAGGGTGCTATGATTGTGATGACAGGTCAGAAAATAAGTAGCAATGTTTATAAATTGCTAGGAAATACCATTCTAGGTGGAGTTGCTGCAGTAGCTGAGTCTAAAGATGATGATACACTCTTGTGGCATATGCGGCTAGGGCATATGAGTGAGCGTGGTATGAGGGAATTGCACAAAAGAAATCTGTTGACTGGGATTCAGTCATGCAAATTAGATTTCTGCAAATACTGTATTATGGGCAAGCAGTGTAGGGTGCGATTTAAAACTGCCACACACAAGACAAAAGGTATATTGGACTACGTGCATTCAGATATTTGGGGGCCAATGAGAACTCCTTCGAAAGGAGGAGCTCAATATTTTATGAGTTTCATTGATGATTATTCCAGAAAAGCTTGAGTTTATTTCTTGAAGAACAAGTCTGAGGCTTTTGCTAAATTTAAGATTTGGAAAGCATAAGTGGAAAATCAGACTGGAAGGAAGATAAAGTGTCTTAGGACTGATAATGGCACTGAGTACAGGGATGATGATTTCTTGAAGTTCTGCAAAGAGCATGGTATCAAAAGACACTTCACAGTACGGAAAACTCCTCAACAAAATGGGGTGGCTGAGAGACTTAACAGGACCATCACAGAGACAGCTAGATGTTTAAGGTTGAATGCTGAGCTTCCTAAAATTTTTTGGGCAGAAGCAGTGGATATGGCTTGTTATATCATCAATCGATCACCTAGAGTTGCACTTGATGGGAAAGTCGATGAAGAAGTATGGACAGGACAAGAAGTTGATTACTCTTTCATGAGAATATTCGGGTGTTCCGCATATGTTCATATCTCAAGTGAAGACAGGTCAAAACTCGATCCAAAATCAAAGAGTGCATCTTTCTTGGTTTTAAGAAAGGGGTAAAAGGGTACAAGCTTTGGGATCCAATTGCGCAAAATGTGGTGATCAGCAGGGATGTAGTATTTGATGAAAAGTCAATGACAAAAGCATTCAAGGAAGAGAAGTCTCAAGCAGCAGAAAGCAGTAATAACATTGGTAGATCAACGGTGCAGGTTTAGCTTGATGAATCGGAGTCTCAGTCAGATGAGGAACCTCACAGTAATGATCAAGAACAGGATAGCACCAGATTAGATAGGCCTAAACGCAACAAAAGACCACCGGTCAGGTATGGTTTCGAGGATCTTGTCTCTTATGCTTTACTTACCAGTACCGAGGATCCTTCTACATTTCAAGAAGCAATTGAAAGCTCTGAAAAGGATAAGTGGATGGAAACTATGGTGGAGGAGAATGAGTCTTTGAGCAAGAACAAAACTTGAGAGTTAACGGAACTTCCAAAAGGAAAGAAACCTATAGGTTGCAAGTGGGTGTTCAAGAAGAAGGAAGCAGTATCAGAAAAAGAAGGGGAAAGATTCAAGGCACGATTGGTAGCAAAGGGATATTCACAGAGACATGGGATTGACTACGATGAGGTATTTTCACCTGTAGTCAGGCATACATCTATTAGAGCGGTATTGGCTTTGGTAGCAGATCAGGATCTGGAATTGGAACAACTAGATGTGAAAACGGCTTTCCTTCATGGGAATTTGGAGGAAGAGATTTTCATGGAACAACCAGAGGGGTTCAAGCAACCTGGTACAGAGAATCTTGTCTGCAGATTGAAGAAGTCACTTTATGGACTCAAGCAATCTCCTAGACAGTGGTACAAAAGGTTTGATTTGTATATGATCCAGATTGGTTATACCCGTTGTGAATATGATTGTTGCGTATATGTTCGTATACTTGAAGATAGTTCTTATATTTTTCTGCTACTGTATGTGGGCGATGTGTTAATTGCTGCTAAGAGCATATGTGAGGTTAACAGGTTAAAATCTTTGCTACACAAAGAGTTTGAAATGAAAGACTTAGGTGCTGCTAAGAAAATTCTGGGTATGGAGATTCGCAGAGACAGAGGGGCAAGAAAGCTGTGGTTGTCTCAGAAAAACTACATCAGGAAGGTGCTTGAAAAATTTAGCATGTTGGATGCTAAGCCTGTGAGCACACCATTGACGAATCACTTCAGATTATCTGGTAGTCAGTGTCCAAAGAATGAGGAAGAAATTGAAAATATGTCAAAGGTTTCATATGCTAGTGCAGTGGGGTGCTTAATGTATGCAATGGTTTGCACTAGGCCGGATTTAGCTCATGCAGTGAGTACTGTTAGCAGGTACATGGCGAAACCAGGGAGAGAGCATTGGAATGCAGTGAAGTGGATTTTTAGATACTTGAAAGGCACTGCGGAACATGGGATCTTATTTTCAAGACAACCAGGGACTAATTCAATTGTAGGGTATGTGGATGCAGACTATGCAGGTGAGGTGGATGACAGGAGGTCTACTACAGGTTATGTGTTTACACTATCAGGAGGACCTATTTGTTGGAAATCTACATTACAATCCATAGTAGCCATGTCCACTACAGAAGCTGAATACATTGCTGTAGCTAAAGCTGCAAAGGAAGCATTGTGGTTAAAGGGGCTAGTCAAGGAGCTTGGTTTGAATCAAAGTGGAGTTCAGATGCATTGTGACAGTCAGAGTGCCATTTACTTGGCAAAGAATCAGGTTTATCATGCTAGGACGAAACACATCGATGTTAGGTTCCACAAGATAAGAGAGTTGATTGTTACAGGAGATATTGTTCTGGAGAAAGTGCACACTTCAGAGAATACAGCTGATATGTTGACGAAGCCAGTTACCACAGCCAAGTTCAAGCATTGCTTAGACTTGGTCAATGTTAGCAACTTGTGATAGCCCTTAGGGGCCAAGGTGGCGGCGATGGAGGAGTTCGTTCGTGAGGCTTGACCAATTCAAGTCAAGGTAGAGATTTGTTAAGTCGGTGACCTTAATTGGTCAATAAAATAATTGACTTTATGCCAAGTCCTTGTTTTGGTAGGATTCAGCAAAACCCCTTGCTATATATATAAGGCTTTAGGTCTTATTTATGTGCCACAATATAGAATAATTAGAGAAAGGTTTCTCTAGGTTTATTCTTGGTGAGAGAGAGGTTAGGGTGTAATTGAGGTTTGGGTTCTTTGAGAGAGTCCTGGTACCACTGTTGTAATCTCCCTATTTTATTAGTGAAACTTTCTCCCTGTCGTCGCCGGTGGATGTAGGCATATTGCCGAACCACGTAAATTCTTGTGTTCTTTATTTGTGTGTTTGATCTCTTTCTCTCTTCTTTAATCTTGCACAAACAGTTAATTTTTCACAACAGTAACTAATTATATTTTTCTGTTTATTGTTAATTATAATTAGTCTGTGTCTAATACATAGAAAATCACAATCATATTTGAATTCTAGTTCTGAAGATTGGTGGCAAAGTGAATGAAATGATAATTACTATGTGGTGGTGCATTGTGATCGATTGGAAAATCAACTGCCGATTCAAAGATAAAAGCAAATGGAATTGAGAACATATATTTGTCTAGTGTTCTGTAATTACCTATGTCTTGAAGGAAATAAACTAAACAGTGGAGGAAATTCCTTGAGTGAGACTGTGAGACATGAAACACTTATGGAGCCAAGGTATTTGCACATCTTCATATCTACTAGTAATGGTGTAACCCAACTCCTAGGTCAAAAGATCTTAATTAGTATGACTGCAATTTATAGTTAGTAATATGGGCTTTTTCTCATAGATGATGCTACAGACCACTCTGTACCAATTTGATTCACCCAGTTTCTAGATCCTCTGTCTTATCCTCTCTAGCAAACCATCACAAGGATAAATATTATGTGGTTCATATATACATGGAAAAGTGCAGAGTGCAAAAGTTCTGCAGGGAAACTTTTTGGTCAATTTCCTAGTCATACAATCCATGTCTGTTGTATGATTTGTTAGGTTCCCCCATTGTATGTTAACAACACTATGTTGATTGTCTCAAGTTGTGCAGCTTTGCCATTACACTTCTTTGTTGAAATATTGTAGTAAAGCCACAAATTACTCTTATTTTTCCTTTCTTTACATTAGTGCAGTTAACAATTTCCTTAGGCATGATTTAACAATATATTATCACTAGAATTGAAGGAGCTCCAAAAAGGTCTGACTTATGATTTCTTTTCCTATCATTCAGAAACAACCAGCGGGATTTACTAATTATCTAAAGATAAGAAGGATAGTTAAAACAAGAAGTTACGACATGCATTGTCTATGAACCAGAATTGCCATGCCAAGATGCTGCTTTGTACATGTATACACTTCGTCTCCGCCATTTTTAAATTTCTTCAATTTTCCTACAGTGAGATATAAATCCTTCCTTCAAAACCCATTATATAAAAACTGTTTAGTTTCTTTTTATCTTATGCGGGGGCCGGTGGGGTTGTCGAAGAACACCATATAGTGATTGGGACAGCAGAAGCTTAATAACAATTTATTGTGACCAAACTACACTTCACGTGTAATATAGATTTAATAATCCGATCATTAGTAAAATAATAATCAAGAAGGCAATCAACCACAAAAGAGCACACCAAAATTTTCGTGGAAAACCCTCTAGTGTAGAGGGAAAAACCACGGGACAAATCCGATCAATCCACTATAATAAAATAGAAATTACAACACTTATGTTTTTGTACTCAACTTGAGTTTACAACAAATTGGGAAAAATACAAGAAAATTAAATCTCTAGGAATAAATATAAACTCACCAAAAAAATCTAGAACCTAGTCAAGTTCCTACCCCACCTTTCATGTTTCACCATGTGAAGCAATATGCAAGCTCTACTGCCACTATGAAATGGTGAAGGAGTTTCTTCCATAGGTCTTCTCAAAAGTGTGCATCCATGTGTTAAAAATTGCTCGAGCACAAAAGTATGTTTCCCCACATACTAGAAGTTGATGTCTGGTTCAAATCAAGCCAAGAAAAACAAATATTTTAGCATGAGGATTTGACATAAAGAAAAAAGGGTAAGTAAAAACATATTATGATAGAAGGTTAATAAGAATATGAGGTTTTAGCTAACAATAAAAGAGTGCTTAAGAAACAACAAATTTTCCATTTATCTTGTCACATATCTTCACTCGCTAATGAATTTTTGAGAAATTTATAATTAAATTTCTGATCATTAAGCATGATAGCCTTCATAACATGAGGAAAATGTGCAAGATTGACCAAAGAGATAAGAGTTGATTCAAACCTGAAGGAAGAATCAGAGAGGTTGATAATATGCAGCATCAAATGCAAGTAGATTTCTTTCTAAGGAGTTGACAATTATAGTTTCAAGTTATTCAGGCTATCAATCCCAGGAAGTGATTATATACACCAATATCTTAGGGAATAGGTGTTTTCTTATTCTCAGGTCCTAAAGGATCTTGGAGATTGATTTGATATTTATGCAAATTTATTTAGGGAGAACTTGTTAAGAAAGATTTTAAATATTGGTGCATGTCAAATTCACAACTCCCAATTCCCAATTGTAGAACTACTCAGATGCTAAAGGTGCAATGTAATGAAGTGCATGCTAAAGTATACAGCTCTGCTCAAGCCTAAGTGTGAAGCATAGCTCCTCTCAAATGCATAGGATCATCTTCAAGCAAAATAGGGGAGATGCTGAATACATAGACAAGGTGGTCCCAGTGAAACACCATTCCCTCCTTTGTAATTTTCAACTCAGTTGATGCAAAAAAGTGCCAAAAGAAATCATAGAATAACCGAAACCTTGCAGCCTACTCACTACACACACATACACATATATGGATTTGGGGTGACACTGATCTCTGAAGGAGCTTGACCATCTAACATGTGCCATATGGAAATTCCAAGGATTTTAGTACTATTACCAACTTTGAAAAGCCTAATTTCCACAAGAAAAAGAAGAACAATGGAAAAACGAACCCGAAGAAAAGGGGATTTCTTGATAGTCTTTTATAGAGTATTTGTTTCGTTTTGCATAATGATAAGGGATTTAAAAAAACACTATCAAGCAATATCATAATTTTTTTCTCAAAATTGATGACTTACTTGTACCAATTGAATAACTGACACCAACCATGATTGTGAAGAGACCAACACCTTTCAATCACGTAAATTCATCGTTGAACTGGAAGCCTGCAACATGAAAATATGCATTGCACATGATCAGAAAAATATTGTTAAACAAATGGTACCACGTAAGCAGTTTCGAAACGAACATTTGACCAGCAGAGGAAATTAATAAACATTTCACCAATAGAAATCTTCACTATTTCTAAATTGCATAGATTGACCAGCAGAGGAAATTAATAAACATTTCACCAATAGAAATCTTCACTATTTGTAAATTGCATAGATTACAGATAGTTTCAGGCAATTCCTCTGCATAGTAATTAATTAAATTGAGATACCTTAAATGTATGAAAGTTTCGATTTCATCTGGAAGTTGCGTTATCATTCCATCTAGACACTTCAAAGTTAAGCTCCGTAGACATCTAAAATGTTAGAATAAATTGGATAAGTTATAATTTACTACGATATTCAAAACTGAGGGTGCGTAGATTTGCCATACATTCACACATCCCTGTAATGTTGCAAATAGTGGGTATAGCAGATTGAAGCATTGGTGTTAGCTTCTTTGTGATTTTGGCCAAAATTTGATTAATATATTTTTTAGAGAATTTTTGAGAAATAAATAATGAAAACTGATATTTTGTTCTAATAAAAGAAGAAGATGAAGAGGAAGAAGTAGAAGAGTTTACCCATGACACTTCATCAGAGGCCCTCGTCATCGTTTTCTTCATTAGAGTCTTCTTTCACATGCTCTTCCACGTCATCGTTTTCTTCATCAAAGTCTTCTACCACATGCTCGTCTTCTTCATCATCTTCCGTCTACATGCCCAAAAGAAATCCATATGAGTTATTTGAGATTAGTACCTACTCAAAATCAAGAAAATGAGAAAGACCCATATAAATATTAAAGCGTAAAAATGAATTAGAAAGAGTGAAATTTGGGTTTGTCTTCTATATATGCAAATGAGTGAAATTTGGTTACATTTTCATTTGATTACTCTAACAAAAATCCCAACTTTTTTTTATTGAACCCATCAAGCATTTTAATATACATCATCACAAGATAACCAAATCTAAGCATACACAATATAAATCACTTTTTTTTCAAATTACTAAAAGTTTGATAAATTCATCTAACCTAACCTACGTTGTCAGTAATTCTTTTTTCCTTTGGAATTTCTGACAGATAATGAGAATACTTAATTGATATTTTGTGCAAAATAAAAGAAGAAGCCCAAGGATAAGCAGAATAAGAAGTTACCTCTGAGTAATTAACTTCTTGACAGTCTCTTTCCACATAATTGCCTTCAATCCTGATGTTTGGGATATGGGAAATCTTAGGCCAGTCCTCTCCTATCCCTCTTCGGCAACGTTGTTGGAGAATCCAATTGCTTTTGATCTCCAATGTCTTCATTGGAGTGGTACAAAGTAAGTCCGGCAGTGACTTTAACTTTGGGCAATCATCAATTTTCAAGCTTTGAAGAAGTGGCATAATAGTAATTCTAGAGTCTTCCTCTTCTTCTCTCATTCCTCCAATCCCAATCCATTCTTCCCATTCTTTCAAATTCTGAAACACGAGATATTTCAAATTTGGGAATATTTTTATTTTATTGTCTCTCTTGTTTTCAGAGTCTATTCCCATAAATTCATCACCCACCTTTTTTAAACTATTCATTTGATATATCTGTAACAATTCGAGGAACGGTAGATTCCCCAGAGGAGGCAAATGATCTAAGTTTTCCAAGACCATGAGCTTAACCGTTTTCAATTTGGTCAAGGACATCATCCAATTAGGAGATATTGTGGTGCCTTGGTACAACGCAATGCGTAAATATTCCAAGTTTGGAGGGGGCTCTATGGCATTCAGAACTAATACATCATTCTCCATTCTCTCTTCATATTCTCTGTCAAACCATAAATCCAAATCACGAAGGTGTATCTTCTTCTTGAGCTGTGCATTCTCGACCGCACATACATCTACCACGTTCCCCAACCCTCTTATTTCAAGACTCCCTTGAAGTCGGTTCAAATTTTTTAATTCTCCAAGATTACATACTTCAATACCATCCTTACCACTTATATCTAAAAAAGTTAATGTTCTAAGAGAAGTCAATCTCCCAATTCCTCTTGGAAACTCTATTGGAAACTTAAAACGTGAGTATCCAAAATGAGGTGAATAGCCAAAAACACGTACTTTCAAAATAAAATGTCTTAAGTTAATTAGTTTATACATCCCCTGTGGTAATTTCTTGAACCTACTATTATCACCAATATGAATCTTCAAAATTTGTAAATTGCATAGATTACAGATGGTTTCAGGCAATCCATCGCCATCATAATTACATAAATTGAGATACCTTAAATGTATGAAAGTTTCGATTGCATCCGGAAGATCTTTTGACTTACCATACAGAAAATTCAAATTCAATGTCCGTAAACATCTAAAATTCTGGAATAAACTAGATAAGTTATAATCCATTGGAAATTTAAGAATGAGGGTGCGTAGATATTTTGTGTTGTAGACGGACATAGCAAATTGAGCTTCTTTTGGAATTTCAAAATGAAAATGGCGAGCATTTCTATAATTTGATCTCGGCTCTGTAACACTAATGATTGAGAAACATTCATTTTTTGTTAGCAACTGAGCAAAGTCGTGCACTATGTCATGCATTTTGCAACTTATTATCTTGTCACAAGATTTCTTAAAATCTTGGAAGAAAGACCGCATAGCTAAAATTTCAAAGTATTCTCTTCCTATGATCTCCATATTTTCCTTTGACTTGATATATCCTTGTGCCATCCACATAAAGACCAAGTCATCAGTATAAAATTCATAATCTTTTGGAAAGACTGCACAAAATGAGAAACATTGTTTCAATGATGAGGGCAAATCATTATAGCTTAATAACAACGGTCCAAAGAGATCCTTTTCAACAACTCTTCCAACATCTTCTAATTCCCACAAACTGCTATCCAAAACCATCTCCCATTCTTCTCTACTTCCTTTGAAGCGCATGAGACTCCCTAGAGTCTTTGCAGCAAGGGGCAAGCCCTTCGACTTCTTTGCTATTTTCCTACCAATGTTTTCTAATTGCTCACATTGATTAGGATCCCTATCACAAAATGCTATTTTTATAAACACCGACCAACAGTCTTCCTCAGACAACATCTCCAAATTGATCATGCTCTCACTAGCCTTAAGACCACCCATCATCTCAGCAACTCTACTCTTACGTGTGGTGGCTAGAATTCTACTGCCTTGGGAACCATTTCTGAGTGCACATTTGAATGGCTCCCACAATTTGGAGTCTTCAGTCCACACATCATCTAAGACCAGCAAGAACTTCTTTCTCTCAATCAATTCACATATTTTTTCCAATAGACTTTGCAATTCAGTGTTGTTGGGGTGACCACCTCCAAAAGCTTCAAGGATTGCTTTGGCAACCCTACACTGATCAAAGTGTTCAGAAACACAAACCCATATTCTCTTCTCAAAATGAGACTTCACCTCAGGATCATTGTAGGCTAGTTGGGCAAGAGTGGTTTTTCCAATACCGCCCATGCCCACTAAGGAGATGACATGGGGGCTTCTTTCTTCTTCACTACCCCTGCCTAATAGGATGCTCACTAGATCACCTTTAACATTATCACGACCACATATTTCAGACACATCAACAAAGGAGGTAGTTTTTGGTCGCTCAACTACTTCAATAGCCCCAGTCAATTCAAACCCGTACATCTCTCTCTCTTTGATAATCTCTTCTAATTTTTCATTAAGTTCTTTTATATCATGAGCAATATCACGATGCTGAAGAAATGAGAAATTAAAGCTAGGGATGTAGGACAGTACCTTCCTCTTCTTAGCAGTACTACTTTCAGCTTTTTCTTCATCTTCTTCTTTCTCAATTGCTGCTTTGATCATGGCAGTGTTCCACTCATCCAACACGTCGTCCATCTCGTAGGATACGTCTTTGAGCTTATCTAACCAGAGCTTCACAGCTTCCTCCTTCACTTGCCTTTTCTCTGCATCGTTCAGCACTGCCTGGATGGTGCGGAATTTGCTTTGAAGCTTTTGGATTTCTTCCTTAACACTTGCAGTCAACTTGAACTCTGAAGTAATGAATGAACCAAGCTGCTGCGTGATACCAGAAACAAGAGCACGAGCCATAGTTGGAAATGGAAATTTGATGAATAACACAAGACAAGAGACTGAAGCAAGAGTAGATAGTGTAACTCGCTGATGAAAAGTGCAGTAATTTGCAATTTACGAAAAACGGCACTGCTTTGTAATATAAAAAAATTGAGTGATTATGTGTACCATTTTTTTATATTATTAAGTGGTATGAAAATATTATTTGTCTATTAAAAATTGTGAAAATTTAATATTAAAATAATTTAAAACAGATTTTAAGGATATTGTAATATATTTTTTTATTATTTTAATATTAAATTTTGTTATTTGTTATAAAGCAAAAGTATTTAATGTTTATTAACAAATAGTGTAACAAAATTCTTATATTTTAACGTTTAACAAAAAAACTTTTATTGTCTCCATTCTTAAAATGGAATTGGATTAAAAATTCAGAAATCAAAATAAAACTTTTGTAAAGGTAAGGACCAAAATAACTTCAAAGTAATTGAAGCTTGAGGGTCAATGAAGTCCAGCTGTACATCATTTTCAGTTCACATGCACTGGCCTTCCAACCCACCGACAATAACTTCTTTATTTTCTACCAAATGCGACAATCAAGGAGGCTGACATTTTAGAAAAAACGAGCTCTTTTTGGTTATAGCCGGGTTAATGAAGTCCAGCTGTACATCATTATCAGTTCACATGCACTGGGCTCACAACCTACCGACAATAACTTTTTTATTTTCTACCACTAATGCGATAATCAAGGAGGCTGACATTTTTTTATTTATTTTTTAAATATTACTGGATCCGGATCGGATGCACTGCAATATATCAGGACCACTCACATGAATAGTAATCGTCCTTCATATCTGGTCAACGATTGAAATGAAAGTAACTTTTCATTATCAGCCGTTGGATCGATTGCATAACGTGCGATGATATTATACCAGATCTGGATCCCAAATTATTGATGCAAAGTAATGTCAAGGAGACAACGGCCTTTTGCCAGGAAAAGATGATGGTTTATTAAAAAAAAAAAAAAAAGGGTTAAATTTCAAATTACACCTTTTAAGTTTGGTTAAAGTTTAATTTAGTTTTTTAAGTTTTGACCATTTCAATTTAGTCCTTTAAGTTTGGTCAAAGTTTAATTTGATCTTCTAAATTTTGACCATTTTAATTTAGTTCTTTAAGTTTGATTTTGTGTCAATTAAGTCCTTTAACTTTTTTTTTTTTTCACGAATTTTTTTTATAAATAATTTTTATTTGTTTTTGTTTTTAAGTTTTTGAAACAAAATCAAACTTAGAAAATTAAATTGAAACGAAAACAAATTTAGAGGACTAAATTGAAACGGTCAAAACTTAGAGGACTATATTGAAACCAAACCAAACTTAGAGGACTAAATTGAAACGGTCAAAACTTAGAGAACTGAATTAAACTTTGACTAAACTTAAAGGATGTAATTTAAAATTTGACCTTTAAAAAATAAGTATTTCATTTATAAGAAAATATAAATGTGACAACTACTAGTGATAGGTGTGGTCCCAATACAGCTCATTCTGTCAAGGATATCAATGAATTTTTTATTTTTTATTTTTTTTGCTAAATATGAAATCTTCATTCAAACAATGAAAGAAATACAACTAATATCTTTAAATTAATCCTCAGCAAAGGAAGATGGGAGATTTTTAGGAAAATACAAAACAGGAAAACTGGGTGAAGGGACCAACTTGGCAAGCTTAGGAGCTGCCATGTTAGCCTCCCTTCTAACCTAACAAAAACTACACATTAAAATCAACTACTAGAAACTGAACATTCTCACATAAGACTGAGATGCACCAATCACACACCAGGCATCAATGCAAACCTTTGATAAGAACATTTGAACCCAATCGAGTGGAAAACCATTAAACTCTTCTCGGTAACGAAAACTTGGGAGATCTTTTTATTCTTCATACTTTGGGATGTATCAAACTTCCTCCAATTATTCTTTATTAAATCTATTATATATCCTTATTTGGAAAAAGCCATAACCTCTTAATAAAGTTTATAAATACTAGCCTAAATCCATAATTTATGAGGATGTGACTTGTAAATCGAAGACTTGATCAGTTACTTGTACCTTGTAAAACAGAAAATCTTTCCGATTAGTTTGCTTGTTCCAAACATCTTATGGACAAACCATAATCATTTATAAGTCGAAATTCATTAATTCTGATTATCACTGTAAGCTGCCACACGTTCCCCGTTCCCATTGAAGAAACATTCTTTTTATTTATAAGAATTGATTATATCAAAACCATACAAAATTGTTAAACCCTTGAATAGTATGAACTTTTTGTTACATGTGGTTCCTCAATTTTAGCTAATGAGTGATTTTAATCCTTGAAATTTAACATAATTGCTTTTAGTCCCTTAAATAATGTAGCCAAACTAAAAATGAACACTTTAAATTTGTTTGAGACTAACAATGATCACTTTAAGTTGTTATGATCTAAAAATAATCCACATTCATCATTCATCATGAGAAATTAAAATTGGCAAAGATCAACAAAGAATTTGACTCCAAAATAATTCATATTAATTGATTCAAAGAACAACAAACACTTAAGGGCTTAAGGCTATCAATATCATGACAACCAACATGGAGATATGGCTCCTACATCTTGGGCGCAATTCACAATATGGAGATATGTAGCAAAACAACAATTTGTTTCATAAGTTTTACCAAATACTTAATTGTGATTTATAAAATAGTATTTTCAAAATGCATATTTTAAAATCGCTGTTTTTTAAAAATGCACTTTTTCAAACAGCTTACCCAAACCGACCCATAAACAAGGAAATTATTGCATTTGGAGAAACCACATCAGTTGCTTCCTAGTTTATTCAAGATTGTTTTGGGTATCACAATGAGATGTCTCTGCTTGTGATAGTTGTTCTCATAGTATATGGTATACCCATTAGTTCTTGCTAGTTGCTACCCTTTCAGCATATTGCATAGGACAGTTGAACTTCCAGAGACGATAATCTCTTTGGCTTTCTCTTACTCTCTAGGGGATGCAAATTTTGAATACAGAAAATAAGTCATATGATTGTATGTAATGTACTAATGTGTTCATTGTCTAGTAAATGGTTCAATAATTATTTTTAAGTTGTAAAAATGTCAATTAATGACATAGTAAAAATCTAATTTATTCATTTTATGGTAGAGTTATCCTAAGAACTCTAGACTATCTTAATCACTTTACAATTGCCTTGAATAGGCCTTTTAGGACAAGTTCAATCTTATGATTTTGCACCATCTTATGAAGGATAGCTTATATGGTGAGGTAAGAAAGTAACTTAACCGGTCTAGCTCTATTTAATATAAATGCTATTTCATGCCAATAAAATGTTTGTTCACTCTATCTCTCTCTAGAATCATAAATGAGTATATCTGCCAAAGCAATGCAACGCATTAATCCAAATCACGATTGTATTGATTGTGGTTCAGACATTTTATAGTTTATATAACAAACTTATTTGCATTACATTGGTTATTGGTCCAACACGTTTTAACTTCTGGAATGCTCACAATTGGCATAGTTGATTACATGTAAGCATGTACATCGCTAATTTAGTGGACCCTGAGTCCCTGAGGCAAAGATATATACTTCTTAGGGAGTTAATCATTGGTTAAACTAATTAATCTTGTTTAATTGTAATCATATATGACTCTTTGCAATTCTCAAAGTATCTCATCATAGAGAGGAGTGATGCTAGTGTACAATCTCTCCTTTTCTACCAGGCCCAAACCATGGCTCTTTTGCTTTGTAATACACATACAAGGCCAATATGTCACATGGAGGGCTACTGATGATATAGGAAAATTTGAACCTAATAGTGGAAAACCATTAAAGTACTCTTCTTGGTAACGAAAACTTGAGAAATCCTTTTACTTTTCATATTTACAAATCAAACTTCACGGCATAAATCTTTCATGAACCAACCTAACAGGACCAACAACACTTGAATTTTAGCCATTTACACTTGATTATTTGATTACGAGTTCACATAAAAGTACAAAATACGTGAACAACTTAAATATATAAACAACCTGCTGCTAAATCCACCTTGTTGATTTGACTTTCAGTAAATCGTCTAATTCAAGACTATTAAGACTCCAAAGCGTAATTCAGTTCCAATATTTTATTTTTATTTTTATTTTATCAATTTTGAATTGAATTCCTAATATTTTGGAAGAATGATTGATCTAATGGAATATCAATATTAGTGCTTTTAACTCAATTCGAAAATGTTTCTTAATTTTGTAGGTGACATATGAGGTTCCCTATCTATTCATCCAAATGTAATGGTTGTTACACATTTTAATTTCAGCCGCTACCCAATATCAAGAGAAGCTCCTAATTTCTTTCCTTTCTCAATAACTGTACATCTTCCCATTGAGTATCATTTTCAGTATGAAACTATATGTTGATGAATGAACCCGAGAAGTTTAAATCAGTGGATTGACCCAGTTGGTTGTTACTGTTACAGCGGATACGAAAGTGGTGCTTATGGTTGTGTTATCTAGCTCCTATTCACTTCACAATATGGTGATATAGACAAGGAAATTATTGCATTTGGACAAACCACATCAGTTGCTGCCTAGTTATTCAAGATTGCTTTGGAGATATAGACAAGGAAATTAATTATTGCATTTCCAATTATGAACTTCCAGCCGCAATAATCTCTCTGGCTCTCTCCTACTCTCTAGGGGATGCCAATTTAATTTGTAGACAAACAATAAGTCATATGTTTGTATGTAGTAATCAATGATTATATGAAAAAATTGTTGTGTTTAATAAGATCTATTGTAATTGATCAAGTTAAACACATAAGATTTGTTGTAATCAAGTTAAACACATATTAATTATATCTGTACAGTATTTGAAGATAAGAAGGATTGTTAAACAAAAAGTTGTCAATGAACCAGCATTGCCTTGCCAAGATGCATCTCTTCCATTTTTTCACCATTAGATCTAAATTCTTCCTTAAAACCCATGATTTTTATTTTCTTTTTTATAATTGAAAGGAATGTAATCGGAGCCCCAAATTATGTAGTGACAGCTTGTCTTTGCTATACATTTTCCGGTGTCCATTCGGATTAGTTGTTTTTTTTTTTTGGCTGAAAATTAACAAAACTATAGTAATACTTAAAAAAGGAAAGCTTTGAAAGGTTGTAACAAGCACATAAGTTAATAACGCTGACAGAAAAAAACATGATCCATAACCTTAAGTAGCTAAAGAAAACAATAGAAAATAAAACCAAAACAATAACCTTAGTTTACAAAAATTTCACAATTTATTGACATAATCTATTGTGATTAATGAATAATAAAAATGGTATTAGTGATAAAACATATGAAAATGATATAAGTACTCTTATTACAATTGAAATAAGTTATTAAAAACTTTATATCTCTAACATGAGTACATTATTCAAGCAAAATCCACCAAACCAATTTCTGAAAAGAAAAAAAAAAAACAAAAGGACCATGATTGTAGTCCAATAAACATTTTGAAATTTCAAAGGCAGCCCCACATATATCCACTGGAATCAACCATCTTAAAAAGCTTGAGGGCCAGCTCTGCTCAATGAATTGTCCACGCACGCGGTACATATATCTAAAAAAAAAAAAAACTTCTTCATGAGCTGAGATTGAGCCAAGCCATCTAGCCATTGAGCTGAGATCCTAAGCTAAGTTCATTTCAAATTTCAAGATTCAAGCCTCTGAGTCACTGAACTGAGGAGCCATGATCCAACCAAGCCAAGTCGAGATCTAAGTCATCTAGCCAAATTTCGACCACCGAGCCTCTGAGCCGAGATCTGAGCCATTGAGCCGAGATACGAGCCAAGCCAAGCCGAGCTGAGCCAAGATATTTGAGTTTTCTTTTGTTACTAAACTCAAAGGTTTCATTAAAATTACATATTGAGTTTGAGGGAAAATGTTAATGAATCCCACATTGATCAGAGATTAGAATTGTTATTTAGTATTCTCCTATAAATAGGACTTCTCTAAAAAAATTGTAATTATCTAAAATATTGTACACGGAGAATATAATAAAAGATGTAGCCTATTAGGCTTCATCTTGTTGATGTCGGCCATAGTGTCGAACCACGTGAAAATCCTAACCTCCTCTCTCTTCAATCTCTTACATCTCCATTTATATTTTATATTATCTAAACAATTATTCTTGATTATATATTTCCACACAATAAAACCAAAACAATAAATCTAAGGATATAAAAATTTTCATAATTATTGGCATGGTTTTTCATAATTGATGAATAATAAAAGTGGTATTAATTACAGATGGACGTGATCAAAATTATATTGTTCCCATCAAAATTTAAATAGGCTATGGAAAAAGTGGTATCCAAAATAATGTAGCACTAATCAAAAAGCAAATAAACCCAACCAATTAGTGGAAAATGCAAAACCAACCTAACCAATGAGTGAAAAAGCAAAAGCACCATAATTGTAGCCCAGTAAAAAATTTCAAATGTATCAATGAAGTCCACACAGTATATCATCAGTTCACACTAATCTCTTCTCTTCAACCCACACACGAGAAAAATTAATTTCCCTGCTTATTATATTACAAAGTTCCTTTTCTTTTCCTTTTTTCTCACCTACCACCCGGCTGAGATAATTTTGTTTATAATGGTACATCATCAGTTCACCCCATGAACACTTTGGATTCCAGTGATGTATGTGGGGCTATCTTTGAAAATTTGTACTTGGCTACAATTATGGTGCTTTTGCTTTCTTAATAAACTAATTGGTATGGATTTTGCTTTTGAATAATTTCAAGAGTAATCACTTTTTCTTTTTTTTTAAGTTATTTAAATTATAATTGTCCACTTAAATTTGATTAGTGGTTATTAATGATTTGTAACAGTTGACGTGTGGTTCGGATATAGTGTGTTACTAGCTTAAAGCACGTTCAACACATGGGTGTTTATCCAGTAACTAAACATTAGTCGAGGATCCACACATTGAGTGAGAATATATATTAAGAAAAATTATTTTTAGATCAGAAGTAAACCCACTTAATTATATAAAACTAATCTCAATTTGGTACGTATTAATTCATCGAGTTATGTGTTGAATTTGTCTTTGCTTTGTCAAGTTAAGGCTATTGGATGATTTTATTGTTAATTGAAGCATAGAAAAATTAATTGAATATGAATTTTTTTTACTCTATGGCTCAACACTTAAATCATCCATAACATGTCACTTAGGTATTTGATCCAATGGTCATTCCTCTCCTCAAAAAATTCTACTCCTGTATGAGGGCGTGAGTTTGATCCCCGGTATCCCCACAATATACTTGTATGTGAGTTTAGATTAGGATTTTTATAATATATCAAAAAATAAATAAATCGTCCATAACATAGATTTGATACCAATCATTATGTATAGTGCATCTCACAAGTGGACGAATCATAGTATAAGAGAGAAGCAATTGGTTTTCTTTGAGAGAAACCAACCTCCAAAGTGGAATTTCATTTAATAGTAAGATTTTTCAGTCTTACTTCTTATTGACATGGTTTGTGGTAATCGGTGAATAATAAATTTAGTATTAGAGAGGGACATGATGAAAATGATATCGTTGAGATTGAAATTTAAATAAGTTATGGAAAAAGTGGTATCCCAAATAATGTAGCATTACTCAAAAAGCAAATCAACCCAACGGAAAACTCAAAACCATTGAACCAACCTAACATTGAGTGAAAAAGCAAAAGCACCATAATTGTAGCCCCGTAAAAAATTTCAAAGGTAGCCCTACATACCAAAACTAATTTCCTTAAAATGTGCTTATTATATTACAAAGTTCCTTTTCTTTTTCTTTGTTCTCACCTCACTATCCGACTGAGATAATTTTATTTATAACGGTACATCATAAGTTCAACCCATGCTTTGGAATGTGGGGATCTATCTTTGAATATTTGTACTTGGCTACAATATATTATGCTGCTTTTGCTTTGTCAATAAACCAATTGGTGTAGACTTTGCTTTCGAATAATGTCATGGGTAATCACTTTTTTTATAAGGTAGTTAAATTATAATTGTCCACACAAAAAAGAAGAAGAAGAAGAAGAAGGTTGCATGGCCAACTCTGGTCAATGAAGTCCACGCGGTACATCATCAGTTCACACTTCACACTCATCTCTTCTCTTCAACCCACCCGTTCCATAAGAAAAATTAATCTCCAAGTCATGTTATAGCCTACAAGCTACAACCACAACGTAAAACCATTAAACAATTTTGATATTCTGTTACAAATTTCCTCCAATTATTTCATTATTACTAGGAAAAATATTCTCTTTTAATTTTCTTTTTTGGCTTAAATCTGATGGATGATGTAAATATATTATCCTCATTTGAAAAAGCCATGACCTCTTCATCAAACTTATAGAGATTTGCCTACATTCACGTATAGGATAATAAATAAAAGGATGCAAATATAAATCAAAGATATTAGTTACTTGTAACTTGTAAGACAACATTTTTGTGTCACATACTTCTTATTGCAAAAACAATGTACTCATAGGCACAAATTAATTCAAAGTAATTATGTAGTGAAAGCTTATCCTTGCTATTTACAATCAACCAAAGCCACTACATTTAGCAGCTAAGGATAAAAATAAAAGAAAAAACCACCTAACCCCATGAGTTGAAAAGCAAAAGCACCATAACCATTTAGTAATAGAATTAAGGTAGCCGAATACAGATTGTAAAGTCATTAAAGTGACCAATTTCCATGAATAAAAAAAAGTGACCAGTTTCCACGAATCCACTATCTAAAAAGCTTGAGGGCGATTATCAACGAAGTCCACATGGTACAAAATCAGTTCACAGTTCACACTGTAGGTATAATTATGTGAGTGAGAATGTGAGATACTGGAAACAAGTAAAATCCCTTATGCCCTCCCTAAATACTGTGTGCATAGATTTCTATCTCAAAAAAAAAAAAAAAAAATGGTAATGGACTAACGGAGGTGTATCTTCCATTTGAGTCGTGCATTCTCGGAGGGTACTATTAATTTGACATTTAGCAAAATGGTTGATTCAAGATTATTAAGACTCCAATGCTTCTTTCAACTACAATATTATATCTTTGGTATTAACGATTGGACAATTGAAACCTAATAAAAGCATCTGCTTATACAAATAAGTTTTGCCTGATATAGGATCGTACCTCTGCATCCTTTATCACCAAGTTTTGCCTGATATAAATAAAGCCAGTTGCCTAGATTTCTATTCATAAATCACCACTTAATATTGTCACTTCTCACGCATTCATGACATGTTCCTTTCAAGATGTTGATTGGAGCCTCATCTATTAGCCTTAACATGATTAGGAAATTCGCAAATACAAATTCCTTGTATTATCCATTCCAATGTAGATATCTAATTATATGCCAACTCAATTTTAAAACCAAATAAGTTTGTTAGATATGTTGCAATGTCAAATCTCTTTCTAATATCAATCAAATAAGTTTTTCTCATATGCCTTTGACAACCATAACCATCAACACGCTTAACATGAAATTATATGTCGTGCATACAGATAATAATATAATGATGACAAATTACACACACATATATTAGACTCTGTTTTCACACGGTCAGATTAAGAATATTTTGAACTCTTATCAAGTAGAAGGCAAGCCTAGAAACCATGGTTTGCCGTTTGTGAATCTCCTGATTGGTGTGTGATTGGAGTCTATGCAGTGAGGTGAAATAATTTATTTTGGCAAGCGTGTACCGGTATTATCATTCCTGGAGTTCATGGTTGAATCCCCAAAGATGTGAGGCCATGGTACAACAGTAAATCCGTTGGCATATTCAGTCAAAAAAATTTATAAAGAAAAATGCACTGATTACAAAAATTTATAAAGCCATATTGGAAAATGGGAATTTGATGGATAACACAAGAAGAGACTGCAACAAGAGTAGATGGTAACTGGTTGATGAAATGGGTCACTTCACTAAATTATGAAAATTGTAGCGTCAGTCGTATTGTTATTCAAAATAATATCCATTAAAATTAAAGCCTAAATGCACAATAAATTCTATAACACATTTAGTAATTGTTGCAGTAAAAGATTATGATTGATATATAATAAAAATCATGTTAATAGTGGTCGGTGTGAAAATGATATTATATTAATCACAATCTAATATTTTAGAATTTATAAAATTTGTTGTATTTATAACATTATTTTAAAAGTCGTAAAATTTGTTATTTGTACTTAGTGGAAATTGAATATTTTTAAAAAGTTTTGGTAGTGTCTAGCATTAGTCCCAACCAAAGAGATGAATTTTGTATTTTACCCCTAAAAATATATAAATAAAACTCCATAAATTATTCCACAACATGTTTAGGTGTTGTGTGATGATTAATAGAAAATAGAGGTAGTACCAGTGGTAGGATTATGTGATATTGATTATTAACTACACAAAACTTGACACTTTAACAAATTTTACCGAAAGTTGTGGATAAAATTATGTCTGAAGGCGGATTGTAAAAATTATACTCATGGAAAATAAAAATATGAATATGGATAGGAATTTCTAACTTTTAACCTTTGGCTAATACACGAGATCTCAATCCGAATTTCTCAACCCCAAAACAAAGATAAGTCGACCCACAATTTGACTCTTTTATCCAAAGGATTTTTTTTTTTTTAACTTTTTGAATATTTGTAATTATGTCAAGAATTT
>BKZX01026955.1:0-15803 GCA_014362285.1 Fagus crenata
GTTTTCAGTCCACACATCATCTAAGACTAGAAAGAACTTCTTTCCCCCAATCAATTCACAAATTTTTTCAGATAGATTTTGCAATTCAGTACTTTTGTGGTGACTACCTCCTAAAGCTTCAATGATTGCTTTGGCAACCCTACATTGGTCAAAAGGTTCAGACACACAAACCCACATTCTCTTCTCAAAATGGTCCATCACCTCAGGATTATTGTAGGCTAGTTGGGCAAGAGTGGTTTTTCCAAGACCGCCCATGCCCACTAAGGAGATGACATGGTGGCTTCTTTCTTCTTCACTACCCTTCCCCAATAGGATGCTCATTAGATCATCTTTAACCTTATCACGACCACATATTTCAGACACATCAACAAAGGAGGTAGTTTTTGGTCGCTCAACTACTTCTATGGCCCTAGTCAATTCAAACCCGTACATCTCTCTCTCTTTGATAATCTCATCTAATTTTTCATGAAGTTCTTTTATATCATGAGCAATATCACGATGCTGAAGAATTGAGAAATTAAAGCTAGGGATGTAGGACGGTACCTTCCTCTTCTTAGCAGTACTACTTTCAGCTTTTTCTTCATCTTGTTCTTTCTCAATTGCTGCTTTGATCATGGTAGTGTTCCACTCATCCAACACGTCGTCCATCTCGTAGGATACGTCTTTGAGCTTATCTAACCAGAGCTTCACAGCTTCCTCCTTCACTTGCCTTTTCTCTGCATCGTTCAGCACTGCCTGGATGGTGCGGAATTTGCTTTGAAGCTTTTTGATTTCTTCCTCAACACTTGCAGTCAACGTGAACTCCGAAGCAATGATTGAACCAAGCTGCTCCGTGATACCAGAAACAAGATTCAGAGCCATATTGGGAAATGGGAATTTGATGGATAACACAAGAAGAGACTGCAACAAGAGTAGATGGTAACTGGTTGATGAAAGGAAAGGAGAAAACAAATAGAAAGTGCAGAAATATATGCTTAGTCCTCTTTCTTAACACTATCTCAAAAGCTTGAGGGCCAACTCTAGTCAATGATCAGTTCACACTCCACTCTCATCTCTTCTCTTCAACCCACCGACAAGAAAGATGCTTTTCTTGACAAAGTCATCAACTTTTTTATTTTGTACTATAGTTCTTTTTCTTTTTCTTTGTTATATAGGAACATCTGAACCCAATAGTGGAAAACCATCTGAACTCTTCATATTGGGATGTTACAAATTTCCACCAATTATTGCATTATTCATAGGAGATAGACTTTTTTTTTTTTGGTCCTAAATCTGATGGATATATATCCTCATTTGAGAAAGTCATCACCTCCTAGTAAAGTGTATAGAGATTTGCCTAGATCCTCCTATAGGAAAATGCAAAAGGATGCAAATTGTAAATCGAGGATTTGATCAGTTACTTGTACCTTATATAAGTTATAACACATAATATATTTTAGATTAGTTATCATAACTATACGAAATTGTTAAATTGTTAAATCACATGAATTTTCAGTTATATATAGCGACTTTTGTGGTTTCTGCCATCTAAGTAAAAAATACTTGGAAATTTTGATTGATAAACAAATTTTTGTGCTTGCTACCATTTTCTTATTATTTGAAAATTAATAAAATTATTATTGGGAAGAAGTAATAATTTAAAAAATTGTGTATAAACAAATACGTTAATAAGCTCATGCTTCCCAAAAAAAAAAAAAATCCACTACCTGAAGCAACTAAAGAAAACAATAGTCAATAAAACCAAAACAATAAGTTTAGGGATACATAATTTTTCATAACTATTGACTATTAACGTAACCTAACATGATTAATGAATAATAAAAATGATATTATGAAAAAAGTGATATCCATATCATTACACAAAAGATTCACGAAACCAATTTGGTGGAAAAAACAAAAGCATCATAATTGTGGCCCACATACATTAATCTCGGAAGCTTGAGGGCCAACTCTCTAGTCAATGACGTCTACGCGGTACATGACCAGTTAACACTGATATCTTTCTCTTCAACCCATGGATTTCCCCACTTTTACAAAGTAATGAACTTTTTGATTTTGTACTCTATTTCATTTTATTTTTCTTTGTCTTCCATGCATGGGACCTTGAAAAAAGTTATATAGGAAGATTTGAACCCAATAGTGGAAAACCATTAAAGTACTCTTCTTGGTAACGAAAACTTGAGAAATCCTTTTACTTTTCATATTTACAAATCAAACTTCACGGCATAAATCTTTCATGAACCAACCTAACAGGACCAACAACACTTGAATTTTAGCCATTTACACTTGATTATTTGATTACGAGTTCACATAAAAGTACAAAATACGTGAACAACTTAAATATATAAACAACCTGCTACTAAATCCACCTTGTTGATTTGACTTTCAGTAAATCGTCTAATTCAAGACTATTAAGACTCCAAAGCATAATTCAGTTCCAATATTATATTTTTATTTTTATTTTATCGATCTTGAATTGAATTCCTAATATTTTGGAAGAATGATTGATCTAATGGAATATCAATATTAGTGCTTTTAACTCAATTCGAAAATGTTTCTTAATTTTGTAGGTGACAGATGAGGTTCCCTATCTATTCATCCAAATGTAATGGTTGTTACACATTTTAATTTCAGCAGCTATAGAGAAGCTCCTAAATTCTTTCCTTTCTCAATAACTGTACATCTTCCCATTGAATATCATTTTCAGTATGAAACTATATGTTGATGAATGAACCCGAGAAGTTTAAATCAGTGGATTGACCCGGTTGAACTTCCAGCTGCAATAATCTCTCTGGCTCTCTCCTACTCTCTAGGGGATGCCAATTTAATTTGTAGACAAACAATAAGTCATATGTTTGTATGTAGTAATCAATGATTATATGAAAAAATTGTTGTGTTTAATAAGATCTATTGTAATTGATCAAGTTAAACACATAAGATTTGTTGCAATCAAGTTAAACACATATTATATCTGTACAGTATTTGAAGATAAGAAGGTTTGTTAAACAAGAAGTTGTCAATGAACCAGCATTGCCTTGCCAAGATGCATCTCTTCCATTTTTCACCATTAGATCTAAATTCTTCCTTTAAAACCCATGATTTTTATTTTTATTTATTTTTTATAATTGAAAGCAATGTAATCGGAGCCCTATATTATGTAGTGACAGCTTGTCCTTGCTATATATTTTCCGGTGTCCATTCGGATTAGTTGTATTTTTTTTGGCTGAAAATTAACAAAACTATAGTAATACTTAAAAAAGGAAAGCTTTGAAAGGTTGTAACAAGCACATAAGTTAATAATGCTGACGAAAGAAAAAACAAAGAAGATCCACAACCTTAAGTAGCTAAAGAAAACGATAGACAATAAAACCAAAACAATAACCTTAGTTTACAAAAATTTCATAATTTATTGACATAATCTATTGTGATTAATGAAAAATAAAAGTGGTATTAGTGATAAAACTCATGAAAATGATATAAGTACTCTTATTACAATTGAAATAAGTTATGAAAAACTTTGAATCTCTAACATGAGTACATTATTCAAGCAAAATCCACCAAACCAATTTCTGAAAAGAGAAAAAAAAAAAAAAAAACAAAAGGACCACGATTGTAGTCCAATAAACATTTTGAAATTTCAAAGGCAGCCCCACATACATCCATTGGAATCCACTATCTCAAAAAGCTTGAGGGCCAACTCTGCTCAATGAATTGTCCATACACGCGGTACATATATGTTGATTAATTAGTTTACACTGACGTCCATGCTGCTGCTGTTGCATGGACGCGGTACATCTGTCTAAAAAAAAAAAAAAACTTTTTCATGAGCTGAGATCGAGCCAAGCCATCTAGCCATTGAGCTGAGATCTCAAGCCAAGTTCATTTCAAATTTCAAGATCCGAGCCTCTGAGTCACTGAGCCGAGATCGAGTCATTGAGCCATGATCCAACCAAGCCAAGTCATCTAGCCAAATTTCGACCACCGAGCCTCTGAGCCGAGATTTGAGCCATTGACCGAGATATGAGCCAAGCGAAGCCGAGTTGAGCCAAGATATTTGAGTTTTCTTTTGTTACTAAACTTAAAGGTTTCATCAAAATTGCACCTTAAGTTTGAGGGGAAATGTTAATGAATCCCACATTGATCAGAGATTAGAATTGTTATTTAATATTCTCCTATAAATAGGACTTCTCTAAACAAATTGTAATTATCTAAAATATTGTACACGGAGAATATAATAAAAGAAGTAGCCTATTAGGCTTCATCCTGTTGATGTCGGCCATAGTGCCGAACCATGTGAAAACCCTAATCTCCTCTCTCTTCAATCTCTTCCATCTCCATTTATATTTTATATTCTCTAAACAATTATTCTTGTTTATATATTTCCACACAATAAAACCAAAACAATAAATCTAAGGATATACAAATTTTCATAATTATTGGCATGGTTTTTCATAATTGATGAATAATAAAAGTGGTATTAATTAGAGATGGACGTGATCAAAATTATATCGTTCCCATCAAAATTAAATAAGCTATGGAAAAAGTGGTATCCAAAATAATGTAGCACTACTCAAAAAGCAAATAAACCCAACCAATTAGTGGAAAATGCAAAACCAACCTAACCGATGAGTGAAAAAGCAAAAGCACTATAATTGTAGCCCAGTAGAAAATTTCAAATGTAGCCCTACATACATCACTGGAAACAATTCTGTCAAGAGCTTGAGGGGCAACTTAGGTCAATGAAGTCCACACGGTAGATCATCAGTTCACACTAATCTCTTCTCTTCAACCCATACACGAGAAAAATTAATTTCCCTGCTTATTATATTACAAAGTTCCTTTTCTTTTTCTTTGTTCTCACCCCACCACCCGGCTAAGATAATTTTATTTATAACAATAAATCATAAGTTCAACCCACGCTTTGGATTCCAGTGGTGTATGTGGGGCTCTATCTTTGAATATTTGTACTCGGCTACAGTATATTATGGTGCTGTTGCTTTCTCAATAAACTAATTGGTGTAGACTTTGCTTTCGGATAATGTCATGGCTAATCATTTTTTTTATAAGGTATTTAAATTATACTTGTCCAAACAAAAAAAAAAAAAAAAGGAACAAAAAGAAGGTTGTAGGGCCAACTCTGGTCAATGAAGTCCACACGGTACATCATCAGTTCACACTTCACACTCATCTCTTCTCTTCAACCCACCTGTTCCACAAGAAAAATTAATCTTCGAGTCATGTTACAGCCTACAAGCTACAGCCACAACGTAAAACCATTAAACAATTTTGGTATTCTGTTACAAATTTCCTCCAATTATTCCATTATTACTAGGAAATATATTCTCTTTTAATTTTCTTTTTTGGCTTAAATCTGATGGATGATGTAAATATATTATCCTCATTTGAAAAAGCCATGACCTCTTTGTCAAACTAATAGAGATTCGCCTACATTCACGTATAGGATAATAAATAAAAGGATGCAAACATAAATCGAAGATATTAGTTACTTGTAAGACACAACATTTTTGTGTCACATACTTCTTATTGCAAAAACAATGTACTCATAGGCACAAATTAATTCAAAGTGATTATGTAGTGAAAGCTTATCCTTGCTATTTCCAATCAACCAAGCCACTACATTTAGCTACTAAGGATAAAAATAAAAGAAAAAGCCACCTAACCCCATGAGTTGAAAAGCAAAAGCACCATAACTATTTAGTAATAGAATTAAGGTAGCCAAATACAGATTGTTAAGTCATTAAAGTGACAAAATTCCATGAATAAAAAAAAAGTGACTAGTTTCCACGAATCCATTATCTCAAAAGCTTGAGGGCGATTATCAATGAAGTCCATGTGGTACAAGATCAGTTCACAGTTCACACTATAGGTATAATAATGTGAGTGAGAATGTGAGATACTGGAAACAAGTAAAATCCCCTCTGACCTCCCTAAATACTGTGTGCATAGATTTCTATCTCAAAAAAAAAAAAAAAAAAAAAAAAAGGTAATGGACTAACGGAGGTGTATCTTCCTCTTGAGTCGTGCTTTCTCGGAGAGTACTATTAATTTGACATTTAGCAAAATGGTTGATTCAAGATTATTAAGACTCCAATGCTTCTTTCAACTACAATATTATATCTTCGGTTATTAACGATTGGATAAATGAAACCTAATAAAAGCATCTGCTTATACAAATAAATTTTGCGTGATATACATAAAGCCAATTGCCTAGATTTCTATTCATATATCACCACTTAATATTGTCACTTTCTCACGCATTCATGACATGTTACTTTCAGGATGTTGATTGGAGCCTCATCTATTAGCCTTAACATGATTAGGAAATTCACAAATACAAATTCCTTGTATTATCCATTCCAATGTAGATATCTAATTATATGCCAACTCAATTTTAAAACCAAATAAGTTTGTTAGATATGTTGCAATGTCAAATCTCTTTCTAATATCTGTAGTTGTTCATATCAATCAAATAAGTTTTCTCATATGCCTTTGACAACCACAACCATCAACACGCTTAACATGAAATTATATGTCGTGCATATAGATAATAATATAATGATGACAAATTACACACACATTTATATTAGACTCTGTTTTCACACGGTTAGATTAAGAATATTTTAAACTCTTATCAAGTAGAAAGCAAACCTAGAAACCATGTTTTGCCGTTTGTGAATCTACCGATTGGTGTGTGATTGGAGTCTATGCATAAGGATGCAAATTGTAAATGGAAAATTTGATCAGTTACTTGTAACTTATATAAGTTATAACACAGAATATATTTTAGATTAGTTATCATAACCATAACTTATATAGCGACTTTTGTGGTTGCTACCATTTAAATAAAAAATACAATGGTTAAATTAAATCAAATTGCTCCATGATAGTAGACACTAAAGCCCGAACCATACTTGGAAATTGAAATTTTGATTGATAAACAAAATTTTTGAGCTTGCTACCATTTTCTTATTTGTTGAAAGCTTCTCAATGTTATTATCACTCAAATTTTTTTATCTTTGTATTACAGAGACATAGGAATAGCTCGAAAAAAATAGAATAAATTTGGTATGACCGTGTTGTTGTTAGAAGCTTTGCCACATAATCCAGGAAAGCTCAGTTTACCTAACGAGTAGACTACTATTTTGAGTATTGGAATTATATACTTTGTCTTTCTTAGGAAAGGTCATATACATGGGAACAAGAAGATGCTTACAATTTTGTTAATAAATAAGAAGTTTAATTAATTTGCTACCTAACCAAGAAAGGAACAACCCACCTAACCAGTGGACTATCCATTTTGGAATTATATACCATGTAATTGGTCTCTCCCAAGAAACGTCACATGAGAAGGAGAAGAAGTTTTGTTAATGAACAAAAGGCTTTTTAATTTGCCACCTATGACCTAACCAAGACAAGCACAACCCACCTAACCAGTGGCTACTCATTCTGTAATGTAAGAAATGTCACATGAAAAAAAAAAAAAGCTTTAAAAAAAAAAAAAAAAAAAAGCTTAATTATTTCCATGCACCTAACCAAATCAAACCATTGGACTACTCTTGTTGGCTACTATTGGGCTTAACACCAATTGGAATGGTGAAGAAATTGGAAACATGTCGCCACTTGATTTTCAATGCAGTCCGGTGTTCCATGAAAGCACAAAACACATTGAACTTGAAAGTAATTTTGTTCGAGAGAAAATTCAATCCAAAATGGTTTTTCCTTTTTATATCCGATCATTTGAACAAATTACTAACATTTTTACTAAGCCTTTGGGCTTACTATTTCATCGTCTTATCCGCAAGCTAGGCGTTACTTATGTACACGCTCCACCTTGAAAGGGAGTATTAGAGACAACTTTGAAAGTGAAAATCTTCTCCCTCTAGTATGTAAGCTGTAATTTTGGGATTTTTTAAATATTTTTTCAAAGTCCATTATAAAAATATTTACATATCTAAATCAATGTAAAGCTCTTTGTACAGATGAAACAGTTGGACAGATATTTTGTTTCCTAATATTTTCTTGCACAGTACACAACAAAGTTTCAAGAGATTTGAGAAAATCAAGAGCTTTGATCATGTTCAATACTATTGTCAATGAAATAAAAAATAGGTATTTGTGTATACAATTTGCAACAAAATACTTCACTCACTCTGCAATGCAATTGAATCTCCTCTTTACAAACTTCTCAAATGTCAAAAGGATTATCACAATTACAAATCAAACTTCAGGGCAAAAATCTTTCATGAACCAACCTAACAGATCCAACAGCACTTGAATTTTAGCTGCACTAGCCATTTAGGCTTAGTTTATTTGATTACAGTTCCACACAAAAGCGCAACACACGTGAACATCTTAAATATATAAACAACCTGCTACTAAAGCCACCTTATTGATTTGACTTTTAGCAAACTGGCTAATTCAAGAATATAAGAGAAATATGAGATTTAACAAAAGTATCGATCTGAATCTACAAATAAATTTTTCCTCTTAACTCACACAATTAGTTTTGAAATTAGTTCCCTATAACTACAAACCTGATAACCAGTCATTCACATTAAACAACAAAAAGATATGGAAATAAGAATTTACAGACATACATAAGGCCGTTGCCTAGTTTGCCATTCATATGTCACCACTTGATATTGTTTCTTCTTGATATCCATGACATGTTACAATAAGAAGTTAAGACAAGGGTTTATCTTGGCCTACAAGATTTTCTAGTTTGGACCAATTGAAGTAAAATTCCAATCTCTTCATCTTGTTTAAAATGATTGAAAGATGCAAAGATCTCTTCAAAGCATCATAAGCTATTCAGGAACTTGAAAATCCTACGAAAATATGCCAGACCTAGACTTGATACCAATCATCAGACAACAAGTCTACAACTTGCTAACCTTAGGGGTAATCCAGTCAATAAATTATTTGAAAGATCCAAGACCGAAAGATGCAATTTGCATGCCTCCACCAGATATTCCTTCAACTGCATGCACATGAAGCAATTAGCATGCAAGTGTAAATCCACGACGTCACACTCCACCTTGGTAGACAAAAATATATTTTTTATTAGTAAGTTAGACATGCACTTAATAATTTTTTAAATCCATAACGTCACACTCCACCTTGTCTTATAAGGGGAGAAAGTGAGATATGAGCGAGTTAGCATATGATTGATGCTTGACTTTGATACAATGTTAAAATTGTTGTTACGATTGATAATGAGAGAGATGATAAAAATAGAGAGCAAAAGCATAATTTCTTTGTTTGGCCTTGACGACCACACATCCATAGACCATAATGAAAAGTCCTAAACAACTACATCTTTACCATATGGAATTATTGTATTACAATAATACAATGGACCCAATATAGATGTATATATATAGAAAAACAGTTGGCTTGGTATGGTAACCCTAAAACTACGGTAGCCCATGTGCAAAACCACAGTAACCCATGGTATTTGTATTTGTAGTATAGCCTATTATATTCTAACAAATACCACACAACACTAATGGAAATTGACACCATCTGCTACATACAAGTCCACTCAAGCAATTAAATCAATAGAGTACATATAAGAATCAAAATCTCATGTGCACAAAATTTTGTTACTAAATTGTACGTTTTGGGGGGCTTAGGGGGCCAAGGTTCCCTGTAAAACCACTGATTCCATCCTGAGAATCATTAAGAAAAAAACCCCAAGTATTGGCTGCCTCTGGTTAGAATTTGCATTTCTGTAGGTTTCTAATTTCTATAAGCCATCCTAAAGTATTGAACCTCCGTACTGACATAAAAGGTATCTATACAAGGTCAGGTCATACAAAAAAGGAAAGCCTGTAGCTTCTACTTGCCATTCCGACACTGTTGTCCATAAACTTAAGCAAACGGATCCAGTGCCCAGTATAAGATTCTGTATGGAAACACCTTAGAATCTTATGAAGCTGGTCTACCAGTTTCACTTGCTTGCTTGGAGTTTGATTTGGATCTATTATACATTTGCCTGAGAAAAGGATTGCCTCAGATCTCTTCATGAACCACTGGTTTACCATCTGCAAAGAGAACCTGACTTAGTAGAAATTCTTAGTTATAAGGGAAATGAAAGAAGATTTTGTACAACATAACTCCATTCAGCAGAGGTGAAACATACAAAACTATTGAATTAAAAGATGATATATAGCTCATTAAATGGACATATGACTTTTACAATATAGCTAGCTCAACTTTGGTACGAAAGGCAGCTTCAATCATCATACAAGTGATATTGACCCTACCAAGATCCTAGGCACACAACCAGTTACTTGCCTTGCACAACACTGTTAAACAGGCAATTCATGAGCCTTTCCCAATAACTCTATGCTAAAAAGATCTTCTTCTTCTTTTTTTTTTAAAGTAATGCATAATCATTAAAAAGAAAAACTATTCAAGTACACAGGGAGTATACAAAGAATAGGAAAAGAGATATGAACTCAGCTAGAAAGTCCAGAAAAGGGTAGGTGGAGAAAGTAGAAGACTTAGAACTCCACTCATATATAGAGAAGTCTCAAAAAGACGAACTTAAGTTGAGGCAATGAAGTTTCTGTCCCATCAAAAGTACGAAGATTTCTCTCCTTCCAAAGGCACCACAAGAGGCATGAGGACGCGCCACATCTTCACACCTACCTGTTCTCCCAATACCTTGCCAGGATTCCAACATAGCACAAATGGAGTGAGGCGTAACCCAAGAAACCGCTAAAACGCAAAGTAACATATCCCATAGATCCTTAGCAATGGGTAAATGTATGAGAAGGTGATCCGCGGATTCTCCATTTGATTTTCACATACAACAACAATCCACAACAGTGATCGCCCTCCTTCAAAGATTCCACAGTTAAAATTTTACAAAGCGTAGCAGTCCAAATAAAAAAGACGACTTGAGGAGGGACTCCAACTCAGATACTCTTTCATGGAAAAAAGGCAGGCTTCCTGGTTCTTAACAAGAGAGCACGGTAGAAACTACGAACTTGAAAACCCTTCAAAGGGGTAGGAAGTTGTTATATATTATTATCTCACATTAGAAATAGTTGGAGTGAATAATGGGTATATAAGGCCATAGGCAATCCTCATTTCATAAGGTGTCTTTTGAGATTGAGTTAGATCTATTGGACATAAAAAGAAGTGCTACAATTATCTATTATTGCACATAACACATATTTTTCTCAAAATTCACCAATCGTACAGTATTAACTAAATTGGAGAAGAACAAAGCATCACATAAAATCTTGCCTAATTCAAATATTTTTGGATAATATGGTCAGATTCATGAATGACTCGGTGATAAATTTTGTTAAATGTGGAAAATCAAATTGTACAATGTTTTAAGAGGAACATATTATACTAAAAAAAAGCACATCAAAATCAGACTTGTACTCTTGCTATGGTTTAGCCTTATTGTTAATTACAATTAGTTTGTGTCTAATACTTAAAATCCAAGTCGTGAGCATATCTTGAATTTTAGTTCTATAGATTTAATTGTGGGAAAAAAAAAAAAAAAAGCAATAGTAGATACAATGTTGTGGTGCATTTTGATTCGAAAATCAAAACTACTAATTAAGAGATAAAACCAAATGGAAATGAGTACATATATATATATATATGGGTAAAATATAGGTACAGTTCCTTAGATTAGGTACATTAGGTTCCCCAATTAAATTCAAATACATGGTTGCATTAACCAATGAAACACAAACAATGTCATCTTTTCCAAAAATATTTAAATTCAATGTATTTGAATTCAACTAGGAACCTAATGTACTTGACATAAAGAACTGTACCTAAGTCTTACCCTATATATATTTGTCTAGTGTTTGTAATTACCTATGTCTTCACGGAAATAAACTAAACTGAGGAGGAAATTCCTTGAGTGAGACATGAAACACTTATGAAGCCAAGGTATTTGTAGATCTTCATATCTACTAGGTGGTCGCTTGCCACGCTATGCAAATCTTCAATACCATGAAAAACTTATGCATCTAAGACAAAGAAAAAGCACAAAATGTTGACTTAGGAACTTGATAAATAGCAACCACATAACCTTATAACATTAAGACTATATGATTAGCAAGTATAGGATCAAGTTATGAGGTCTTCCCTCTTTCTTCTTGAAAAAAAAAATCCTAACTTGTTGATTGAAAAATGGTTTCAAGCATTCAAAATTATATATGGAAGGCTGAGTAAAGGTGTTCAAGAAAAAATTACTAGATTGCTTTTCATGTCATTAAACCAGATCCACTACTAAAGAAAACCAGATTACAGGTTAAGTTTGTACTTTTTTTTTTTTTATAAGTAATGGGGCTTTTTTAGATAACGCCTCTTGCATGATGTTTCCTCTGCCCCCTCCTTCTGTTTTATCTATAGTTTTGGAGGATGCCTGATTTGTATCTTAGCTCTTGTTTTCCATTTTCTACCGGTTCTTAATAAAATCTTTCTTTCCATTTAAAAAAAAAAAGTGATTAACCATGAATTAAAAAGAAAATGCAATAGCATTAGGATAAGAGAAAGAAGAATATAAAGTTATCTGTAGGCGAATCAGAATTGAATTGCCTAGAGCGAACCATAGTAATATGGCTTCATTGCCTTCTTCTTCTTCTTCTTCTTTTTTTTTTTTTTTTTTTTTTTTTTTTTTTTTTTTTTTTTTTTTTTTGTGTGTGTTTGCACGTAGTAGTGTTTCATGCTTGGATATGAAACATTCATTATGGGTAATCTACCACACATTCACACATGCCTGTAATTTTGCAAATAGTGGGCAAACCGATTGAACCATTAGTGTCAGTGTCTTTGTGATTTTGGCGAAAATTTGATAAATTTCTCTACCAAAGTTGCTATTAACTTCTTTGGTTGGAGTTTTTCATAGATGATTACGTGTGACAAGATCTGACTTGCAATCCCAAATCAAGTTGAGAATGAACTTTGTTGACAGACTTGATACACACACAATAATATATAATTCACCTCATTAAAATTACTGACAATTTGATAAATTCATCTAACCTACATTGTTAGTATTTTTTTTTCCAGTGAGAATTTTTGGCAGATAATGAGAATATTTTAATGATATTTTGTGCAAAATAAAAGAAGAAGCCCAAGGATAAGAAGAAGAAGCAAAACAAGTTACCTATGTGTTAAGTTCTTGACCACCTTCTTGTACATACTGCCAATCAATCTCGATGTTTGGGATGTGGGAAATCTTGGGCCAGTCCTCTCCTGTCCCTCTTTGGTAACAGTTTTCGAGAATCAAACTGTTACTGATCTCCAACGTCTCCAATGGAGTTGTAAGAAGGAAGTCTGGCATCGACTTTAACTTTGGGCATTCGAAAATTGTCAAGTGTTGAAGACATGGCATTATAGTAATACAGTTTTCCTCTTCTTCTCTCATTCCTCCAATCCCTATCCATTCTTCCCACTCTTTCAAATTTTGAAGCCAGAGAGATTTCAAATTTGGGAATATTTTTACTTTGTCGACTCTCTTGTTTTCGGAGTTTATTCCCAAAAATTCAACACCCACTTTTTTCAAACTACTAAGGGAAACCATTGCTAACGATTCGAGGAACGATAGCTTTCCCAGAATAGGCAAATTCTCTAAGTTTTCCAAGTTTCGGAGGTGAAGCCTTTTCAATTTGGTGTTTACAAACATCATCGAATTAAGAGACATTGTGGTGCCCCGGTACTTCCCAATGTGTAAATATTCCAAGTTTGGAGGGGGCTCTATTGCATTCAAAAGGAATGCATCATTCTCCATTCTCTCTTCATATCCTCCGTCAAACCATAGCTCCAAATTATGAAGGTGTATCTTCTTGAGTTGTGCATTCTCGGCCTCATATACATCCAAAACGTTCCCCAGCCCTTTTATTTGAAGAGTCCCTCGAAGGTGGTTCAAATTTTTTAATTCTCCAAGATTACATCCTTTGCTATCATCCTTACCACTTATAAAGAAAGGACAACTTAATGTTCTAAGAGAAGTCAATCTCCCAATCCCTCTTGGTAACTCAAACCAATTGTAACCAGAATTAGAACTCAAAATAAAATGTCTCAAGTTAATTAGTTTACCCATCCCCTGTGGGAATTTCTTGAACCTAGGGCTTTGAAATGAAATCTCCAAAACTTGTAAATTGCATAGATTATTGATGGCTTCAGGCAATCCATCTCCATTGTAATTAAATAATTTAAGATACCTTAAATGCATGAAATTTTCTACTGCATCTGGAAGTTCCTTTGACTTACCATATAGAAAATTCAAAGACAATGTCCGTAAACATCTAAAATGCTGGAATAAATTGGATAAATTATAATCCATTGGAAATTTAAGAATGAGGGTGCGTAGATTTTTTATGTTGTAGATGAACACAGGAAATTGGGCTTGTTCTGGAATTTCTAAATGCAAATGTGAAGCATTTCTATAATTTGATCTCGGCTCTATGGCACTATTGATTGTGAATTGAAGCATTCATTTTTTGTCATTGATTGAGCAAAGTCATGCACTATGTCATGCATTTTGCAACTAAATATTATCTCGTCATTGTCATCATCATCATCATCATATTTCTGAAAATCTTGGAAGAAAAACCGAATGGCTAAATTTTCAAAGTATTCTCTTCCTATGATCTCCATATTTTCTTTTGAGTCAATATATCCATGTGCCACCCACATAAAGATCAAGTCATTAGTATGAAATTCATAATCTTTCGGAAAGATGGCACAGAATGAGAAACATTGTTTCAATGGTGATGGCAAATCATTATAACTCAATAACAACGGTGCAAAAAGGTCTTTTTCAACAACTTTTTCAACATCTTCTAATTCCCACAAATTGCTATCCAAAACATTCTTCCATTGTTCTCTACTTCTCATGAAGCGCATGAGACTCCCTAGAGTCTTTGCAGCAAGCGGCAATCCTTTACACTTCTTCGCTATTTGCCTACCAAGGTCTTCTAGTTCCACACATTGCTCAGGATCCTTAGTACAAAACGCTATTTTACTAAACACCAACCAGCATTCTTCCTCAGACAACACCTCTAAATTGATCATGTGTGCACTAGTACTACCCATCATCTCAGCAACTTTGCTTTTACGTGTGGTGACTAGAATTCTACTGCCTTGGGCACCATATTTGAGTGCAAGTCTGAATGGCTCCCACAATGTGGAGTCTTCCGTCCACACATCATCTAAGACAAGGAAAAACTTCTTTCCCCCAATCAATTCACAAATTTTTTCCAATAGATTTTGCAATTCGGTAACGTTGGGGTGACCACCTCCTAAAGCTTCAAGGATTGCTTTGGCAACCCTACGTTGATCAAAAGGTTCAGAAACACAAACCCATATTCTATTCTCAAAATGGGCCTTCACCTTAGGATCATTGTAGGCTAGTTGGGCAAGAGTGGTTTTTCCAATACCGCCCATGCCCATTAAGGAGATGACATAGGGGCTTTTTTCTTCTTCACTACCCTTCTTCCCCAATAGGATCACTACAAGAAAATAGGTCATTAGCAACAAAACCTTTTCGTCGCACAAAAGTCTCAATTTCGTCGCTTGATGTACCAGGCGACGAAATAGTACATTAGGCGACAAAAATCATTTCGTCAACTAATGTTGGTAGCCGAAAAGTCCTGGCGACGAAATATTTTTGTCGCCTAATAGTTTCAACATTTAGCGACGAATGTTTTCGTCGCCTATTAATTTCGTCGCCTAAAGTTGATTTGGCGACGAAACATAATTCGTCGCCTAAAGTTGATTTGGCGACGAAACATAATTCG
>BKZX01026956.1:0-40578 GCA_014362285.1 Fagus crenata
CATGTGAATTTCAATCAATCAAATTTGTCTTTGAAGACTTTAAGAGATTTTTCAATTGATATGGTTGTCTTGCATGTGAATTTCAATCAATCAAATTTGTCTTTGAAGACTTTAAGAGATTTTTCAATTGATATGGTTGTCTTGCATGTGAATTTCAATCAATCAAATTTGTCTTTGAAGACTTTAAGAGATTTTTCAATTGATATGGTTGTCTTATATTTGAATTTCAACTAATCAAGTTGTCTTTGAAAACTTTAAGAGATTTTTTTAATTGAAGTTGGTTTTAAAGTTGAGCCTTAAAGATCAAATCTTAATAAACTTTACAAAACCTAACTCTTACTTCTCATATGTCTCGGATCATTGTCTTTGAGCTTGATTTCTTTGTCTTGAGTCTTGATGACTTTGATCTTCAATGAATTTGCAACTTATCAACTTTGCATTTGCTTGATATTTGAATTGGCCATCTTGGTCCAATTAAATCAATAGTCAAAATTAAGCTTTAAAACATAAATCATTAGTTCATATGAAAATATCATTAATGAACAACTTAAAATCATGGTTATCATCAAAACTACATGAATGTCCTTGGATTAATTAGCCAATTAATAGGTATTGAAATCTTGAGGCTAACACTAACAACATCAGGAGCAGCTCCAATACTATTCTTTCTCTGAGACGAGGGTTGTTTACCACATGAATGAGAAAAGTTGTCTTTCAAATCAATTAACAACTTTTCTAGAACATTAAAATTCTCTACAGACTCAGCCCCTATCTCAAGCACACCGACTGCTAGTCTATGTAACTTCTCGTACCTTTCCAAGACAGGGTTATGTTGTACATCATCTGTACAAGTGGAGACGTAAGTGTGTTTTCTTTTTATATTCTTTCTCCACCTGTCTAGTATATACCTGTCAGGAAGTATAGTCACACGTTGCTGGGAAAGCACAAATAAGGCATGCCTACATAATATCCCCCTAAACTCAAACATGCGACATACACAGCCAACCAAGCATTCAGAGCTATTGAATCTCACTTCAAAAAGCTTCCCTGGGCATGCTTCATCTTCGATCTTGTATTTGACTTCATCACTACCTCTAACAAGCTCATTTACTATACAACCTTGTCTCCCAGCAAATTCTAGTCGCACCCGTTTAAAAATCTCATGGGTGTAAGCTTCTTGGAACTGTTTCTCCATAGGAGATGATGATGAACACTCCAGCTTGCCTTTGAAACACTCAAAATCTGATAAAATCTCTTTTTCAACCTTATTCCGCATTGCTTTCTCGAATTGCTCCACAAATACTTTCAAAGTTGTAGAGCTATGTACATAACCATCAAAAAAGGCATTCATTGATTCCGAACGTTGGGTTGACGACATTCCCGCAAAGAAATTGGAATTGAGAAATGCGGGAACCCATCGCTCCCGTTCGTCATATAACTTGGCCAACCACTCATTCTCCTCAAGATGATGTAAAGTGATGGTATGATTCCATTTTTCTTCAAACTCTTCCACTGTCATTGAATCATGCACGGCTTTAAGCAAATAATGCTTTATATCTTGATAAGCTTCCAATCCAGCAAGCTTCACTGGCAACTTCATCGTAATATGCCAAATACACCAACGATGAACAGTTTCCGGAAAAACTATTTCAATGGCCCGCCGCATTGCTTGGCATTGGTCTGTGATAATGGCTTTTGGAGCAATGTCACACATACTTTGCAACCATTGCCTAAATACCCACACAAACGAATCCGTGTCTTCACTTGACAATAACCCACAACCAAGTATAATAGATTCACCATGATGATTAACTCCAATAAAAGGGGCGAATGGCATATCATACTTGTTTGTTAGATATGTGGTGTCGAACGTGATCACATCATTAAAGGATTCGTATGCTGCCCTACTCCTCGCATCAACCCAAAATACATTTCGCACACGTAACTCATCATCCAAATCCAATGCATGGTAGAAGTTAGAATTTTTAGCTTGCATTCTAACGAAATAATCGTGCAAGGCTTGTCCGTCACCCTCCTTACACTTTAAACGACGTTCCTTTTCAAGAAAGTTGCGAACATCTCTTTGATTATACGTCATATTTTCATAACCCCCTGCTTCAACGACGGAAGCCTTAATACTACTATTTATCCTAACACCGGCATTGTCATTAATCAAGAGTTTCCTTCTTGTATCCGTGCTTATATGCCGAAAAGCAGCAAAATGCCTAGATTTACTAGGACTCAACTCATGGTTATGATCCTCAATAAAACTCAATATCCTCCATTTTTTATCGGTAATATCCATCGAAGCTTTGATCCCAGCTTCACACGCATTTTTTATCGTCGACCTCTTCTTGGAAGGATCATCAACCGAACTACTGTATTTTCCCTCTCGGTTACACTTCAAGTTTACATAAGAAGTCTCACTAAAGCCCTTCTTTTTTCTTGAATTCCTTGTCATTGTTGCAAATCCTTTCGAATAAGCATAATGCTTATAAAATTCAATGACTTGTTGAAGTGAAACAAACTCCATTCCAACCCTTGGTTCAATCACTGAATTCCTCACACTCTCAGGTGTATTCTCCTGCATGTTTCCCTCAACAGGCTGTGGTAAATCCTCCACAAAACTATTACTCGCACCAAAGGATCTAACACCATCCATCTCTTGTGTACTCATGACTGCAACAACCTATAAGCCAAATACCAAAGTTAATTATAACATGTAATGTAAATTCTACCAAATAATTTATCATGTACCAATAATGATATACAACCTAAACCTAAAGTATTACATTGTGACTAGTATCAATAACAAAAAACATTCAAACACACTAACACACACTCACTAAAATTATCATTAAAAAATAACATGAAAAAACCCATTAAACATCTATAGCCATAATACAATAATCATGAATATTTTGCTACACCTAAAACAAGCATAATTTTTTTTTGTTTTTTTTTCATTTTTTATTATACAAAAAAATATGTACAGATTATCATTAAAAATAAACTTAAATAATATACACAACTAACAAAAAAGAAAAAGAGCAAAAAAAAAAAAAACATACCACGTGAACAGTGCAGTCAATGCACCAGTGCAATGGTCCTCCAAAACTCCAAAACTCACGTTAAATGCTGCTCCAAATCTCAAATGTTGGTCTCTGTCTCTGCTCCAAATGGTGACTTTGTTTCAAGCTCAAGCTACAATGGCAGCAACACTGTTTTACAGAAAAAAGGTTTCTATGTTTAAGATTACTGTTTCATTATTATTGGCAAGAAATAATAAGCACCAAAACTTCAAAAATCCAACCTTAGAACTGGCTTGATCTTCTCGGCTAAGTTGTCTTTTTTTTTTTTTACTTTCTGCTTGCTATGGACGTGTGTTTCAGTTCAGGGAGTCAGAGTCATGCTGAAGAAGAAGAAGAAGACAGGCGGGAAAAAAAAGATGGTTGCTGTGGGCTGTTAGGTGTAGTTGTGGGCCTCTCTCACGTGCTTTGCCATGTCCCATTTTTTGCCAAAATTTTAGTGTGTTTGGCAACAAAGATAGTGCATTCTTCATTAAAATAGCTGATTTTGCACCTATGGGACCCGCAGCACTGCTTGCTGCCGTGGCCCAGTTATATGCTGCCACAACCATGGTGTGAAAACACTGTTTCACACCATGGTGTGAAAGCAGCAGCACCCTTATTAGAAAAAGCAGAAGCAACCCCACCAACTACTTGCAGAGATTGCAGAAATTACTTTTATTTCTAATGTTGGTGGGACCACCGCTCATTAAAAGGCGCTATTATTTGAATCCAGGCTTGAAATTGTGAGATGTGAACTTGAGAACTTAATTAGTGGATACCATAAACATTGAGCCTAATATGTTTGTTACATTAGAGCAATCCCAGTAGAACAGCCAAATCACTATTATAGTCAAAATATTGCTAATATTTCATAAAACCCTCATTGACATAATATGCGTCTAAGAGCATTCTCAAGAGTATAGTTAAAATTATATCCAAATTTTAGTTTTAAGAACTACCTTTTCAATTTGACCTAATAACTTTTTAAAATATCCATGCTCATACCCGATTCTTTATTCTTAACTTTATTTTATTATAATATTATTTTTTTACTTATATTTTATTATATTCTTCAAAACATCTAAACACACAATCTAATAAAAGGAGAGAGGGACAGGAAGAGAAACTAATTAAAAATAAAGGGTATAATAAAATATTGTTTTGCCTAAGTACTGTAGTTTAAAGTTATTTTGCCTAATATATTGTTAGTCTAATGAGAGCAATTTTTGGAATTCATTAACCATATTTTAGCTTAAATAGTATTTTGCCTAACTAGTTAAGACATGTTAAATTCTCCATAAAATTGTTATAATATGTTAAATGCTCTTCAAAATCTTTCTTATGTCACTTCATTTTGTTATAATATATATATATATATATTTTGCTAAATTGTTATAATATATTAAATGCTCCATAAAATTGCATTTCAGTTTGCACATAGGTATGCCTGGTATGACTGCTTTTGCCGGTTTCTATGAACTTTGTTCACTTAAGAAAGGAGACTATGTCTTTGTCTCATCAGCATTTGGTGCTGTTTGCCAGCCTGTTGGCCAATTTGCCAAATTGATGCGTTGGAAGTGCTGGAGGCTAAGAAAAGGTATATCAACTTTAACTGGAATCTTATCTGGAATATATGAAAAAGAAGAGTACTAGCTATCCCTTGTTGTGATGGGTGCTACGAATAATACTTTTATTCAATAATGTAATTGGACCTTTGTGGAAAAAAAAAAGAAAAAAAAAAGCACAGAATATAACTTGATCTTTTCATTACATAATCTTTTCCTGGCATCCATTTTGAATATATTCTAAACAATAGTACATATTTTGTTCTCCCTGAATGATTTGTTATTTCTTCGCCTCGGGTTAGACATGTCGGAGTATTATTTTAAATGCAAATTTCACTTTGCATAATACTCTGAAACATTAAATTTTCAGCTACTATGCATGCTTGAATCTCTGTTTTAAAGCAGGGGACATAGAAATTGAAGCATTTCAATGACTTTGATTGATACCATACTGAAGAACAAGCTTGGATTCATTTAATATTAAATCTCATTATATTTCCTACTCTTATCTGAACAAGATTGATATACTAAAGAGCAAGTTTGGATTCGATGAGGCATTCAATTATAAGGAAGAGCATGACTTGGATGCAGCACGGCCAATATGCATACAAATATTCTAAAAGAAATTAATGAGACAAAATATCGAATTTCCCGTTATTATAGATGAATATGTTTTGGGGGCTAACCCTTTTTCCATTGGTGACTATGCAGATTGCATTACATTAAAGAATAATTGTTAGCTAGCACTAATGTTTGATAAATATCAAAATAGCAATATCAAGGCCTAATTGTTAGTTGCAACAGCAAGATTATCAAAAACTGAGTGTTTTTTTTTTATAAATGATGTTAGGTGTTTCTCTGAAGGCATTGCTTGCTGGGGGCAAAATGCTTGATGCAGTGCTTCTCAATATGAGACTTCACGGTTGCATTGCAGTTGCTGGAATGATCTTACAATACAATCGTGATCAGCCTGAAGGCATAAGAAATTCATTGTCTGTGGTAAATAAGAGGATTTGTATAGAAGAATTTACAGTGTATGATTACTATCACTGCTTTCCCAAGTTCTTAGACCTTGAAAGATAGCATGTGTGGAAAACATAGCTGAAGGCCTCGAGAATGGCCCTGCAGCTCTTGCTGGAATGTTTGGTGATAACAATGTCGGCAAACAGGTAGTTGTAGTTGCTCATTAGTGATCATTTTACCTCCTTTCACATATGTTTTTTACACTATTTATTTGATATCTGTGTGTGTAATACTAGTACAACATATGTGAAATTTGAACCCCAAATAAATAAAGGGTGGTTGCTCAATTAATTTCCACACCCTGTTTTGGCATGGAATTGGGTCTTAATTTGAGCTATTGTTCATTATTATGATGTTCATTTCTACTTTTAACCCAAAAAAAAAAAAATGTTCATTTCTACTTTTATTTGGATACTGATTGGCATCAAGGGTGGTATCTATTTGTTCATGAATTTCAAATAAAGTGTTTACATGAATCAGCAGTGGCTTTATACACCTTTGTTTGAAGGGTCATACTCAGTGCCGCAGCAACATTTTTTTTTCCCAATCAACTATGAAGTATTGGATTTTCTGTACAATTAATGTAAAACTAATCAAACTTTCTTTTTCTTTAGAGAATTGGTAACAATGAAAAGCATGTTTGACCCCAAAAGGCTTAAAGTTCTTTACCTTAATTGCCATAAGTTCATTTGTCAAGTTTGGTGCCATTGAACTAAGCTTGGCCTCCAGCCACCAAGAGATGATAATTTCCACTTGGGTTCACATTTTCTCAATTACTTCCTTGGTCATTTGCAATTAGTTATGTTCATTTGAAAATTTTGAATAAAATAAAAATCCTTTCAAAACCCTTCTAGTGAGCTTTGGATGCATAAGGTTTAATAATCCTTTGGTAAGTCTATGGTAACCTGAGGGTCTTCTTCCAGTTCATCATATCAGTTCATTCAATAAAACGATGCTACCTTGTGAATAAAAGGATACTACCTTGTCTTCCAGTTCAAAAGATATATAAGTATTTTACCTCCTTCCACATGAATCTATATTGGTGTTATTCTGTGAATTTTTAAAATACTTATATAATCTTGATTCTTGATAAAACTTTCATCTTTGAAACATCGATGATATAGAATCTCCTATTAATGATATTCACCAAGAAAGGGGGATTAGACTTTCCTCTACTCTTTGTTGGAAATGGAAAGAAGACTTGAACCTAATCTTTACCTTGACCCCACTCATTTATCACCTCAAAAATATGCTACAAATTAGCTTCTGGCTAAGCCATCATCTCTTAGGAGTAAGTTTTACACTACATTTAATGCAAAAACAAAAGAATTATGAATCAGCTACGTTTATATACTTTGATATCTCAATTATTAAACTCAAATTTGACAATAACTTTTATCTGAATATATTTCACTTCAGCTTCAGATAGTATTGTTAGGTCAAACAGGAAATAAGACTACTAGTAGGAAAAAAAAAAAAAAAAAGAATCCTGTAAATGGTTAAAAGGAAAAAGCAAAAGATTCCTCCTAAATATTGTTAATGTACATCAATCTACAACAAAATCAGAGATCATCTTAAACCGAATTATTCAATATCAAGAAGAGTTGAGAAATGCAAAGTCAATTGCCTCTGATCATTAACCAATATGCTCAACACATAATCCTGAGAAGAATCAAAGATAAGACTTATTCTCCAAGACTCCTGTTATTTGCTGATAGGACACTTTAATTTGGGTTAAGCTTCAATTAGATGGCACCAAAGACAGACTGTTAAAGGTCGTAGCAGGATATGGTTAGAGTGGCCATATTCTTTGATGTGTTAAAAAGTGACACCAGGTAGAATAGGTATGGCTCATTTTTGGTCTGTGTCCTGCGCAATGAATGTCAGAATTAGTCCATGTCATTAACAAGAATCAGAACTTACCCATTTGCTAAAATTCAAAAAATATTAAAGAAGACAGCATGGTCATGCAATTATGCAGCTTGCAATTTTTTTTCACTAGTTCTGTTGGGTCAAATTAGGTAGTTGATACAATTTTCAAGTCATAATATTTATGAGTAACAAGAAGAATCAGAACTTATACATTTATTAAAATTAAAAAAACATTCAAGACTGCATGGTCATGCAATTATGCAGCTTGAAATTTTCTTCACTAGTTCTGTTGGGTCAAATTATTTAGTTGATACAATTTTCGTTTCATATATATGAGTAATAAAACCAAATGGTACCAAAAATATTAAATAATAGCTAATAAAAGTTAGTTTATGGAGGCATGTCCCTTACCTTAAATGCTAAGTCTTGAAAACTATTAAGAACCACCTCCCAACATTTCCATCAATTGGGGCCTCCTTTCCTTTGGCCTGTGGTTTCAGACATAATACAGGGCTTAGAAGAAGACAAGATGGCAATAGACAACTTGTGGGAAATCCCTAAATTAAAGATACTAGTTTAAATGCCCTAAGAGTGATATGTACAGGAGTTTATAGAAGAAATGATCTGATATCCATGGACTAGTCACTATATGGATGACCAAGAGTGTGGTTAAACATAGAACTTTCCTAAAACAAAGGCTTTAGGTTAGGCCACTATAACATATGAAGCAGGCAAAAAGCCACAAGAAATAGAACATGTTTGCTTCAAGAAAATAAGTCTTGAATCCACAAGGAGAATTCTTAAAATCCACCAGAAAAGAAAAGGAGAAACCCTCTCTGAAATTATATTAAGCAAATTTTGAATGCCCAAAGGCTACAAACACAATATTAGTAAAGAAATCATAGGGCGACTAGGAGATCCTAAGAAAATCCTAGAAAAACCTAATATGTTAAGCAAGAAATTTGGGTAGAAAATAGGAAAAATCATCAAAAAGGCAAAATTGAAAAAAATTATAAAATCAAATCCTATGGACCGTAGGAAACATCCCAAAATAGACAGGATCATATTTTGAATTTTAAATCGAAAATTATAACAAAAGGAAAAATGACCATAAATAGCAAATTTAACTTAACGGAAGCCTAAACAAAGAAATTTACTTGAAAAGCGGTATAGGTCATGGTCGAAAGCGATGAGTTTTGATTCTCACGGTGTTTCCCTTTAGGCCACCAAATTTCACGCAATTCCATTGTTGGCTCTAATGATTTCTACTAGTACTTTTCTAATTTCCAAACTTCTTGCGTGTTGACTTCTGACAGTCTCTCTATTCAAGAAAAGTCTGTAATGTCCATTCCACATCAGCATAAGATTCAAAAGATGGAGAAGTTGTTAAGAATCATATTCACAATGAAGTATTTATTGCTCATATACATATAAAAGATGGAAGAATTTATGGTTTAGAAGCTGCAAACCTTGACCATAACTAATGTCTTCTAAGCTATCACACGATACTAATAAAAAAATTTCAGGTTCATATCTGTTGAGAATAAAGACAGAAAGAGAGAAAAGAGAGAGAATAAGGAGAGAGAAAAGAGAGACTGAGACTGAGCAAAATAGCTCTCTGTATTATATTCAGAGACGAGAGTGCAGTACAAGTGTGCTGGACAAGTAATGTAATAGACCTAAAACCCAGTGGGCCTACAATATATATATACTAACAATATCCAATATGAAGCTATTAACCTGAAGCCAGAAATATTTTAGAGGAAAATATAAGAAAGAAAATTAAACTCATACATAACTTGATCTCAGACTGAAAAATAAAGAAGAAAAAAACAGCGTGGCTCTCGTTCAATTTGATTTAAATCTCAAGATGCTCATCCCTATTGGATACAATTGACAGATCTTACATTCATATAAAGTCTTATGGACAGAATTTCCTACTTTAGATCATCAATATTTCACAAATTTGAAAATTCACATAAATATATACACTGCACAGTGGTCTCTTATTAAATCTAAACCTAGAAAGTAAAACCAATCGGGACATAACAAAGGTCAGAGCTTAAAATTTTGAATGACGTAATTAAAATTCTGCATAAGTTCTAGATATATCTGATGGTAAATCTAAAACTGTAAATTTGACGTTGGAAACTTTGTACAGCTATAGAGCCTTAACCAAGGTATGTAACTTAGTTCATTGAACAGAAACTTTAGTGTTGCAAATTTTTCAATGAAGAGAGGGCAACTGTAACAAGCACATCAGAGTAGAATTTTAATAAAGAATCTGAACAGAATAGTGGATGTGATCATTCAAATGAAATCTTCTTTTGTTTTGTTTTTTTTCAAATATTTCTTAATTTTCTGTGAAATGATTGATGTGATATTAGATATCCAATATCATGGAAGAACCACAATAAAATAGAGCTCAAATTTGAAGATACACAAAAGCTATACAGTAAAATATGTTAAAACGCATATGAACAAAAGACTTTGACACAAACTCTTTGAATATCATTACCAAATAGAAGAAAAGATATGGCCATATATAAAGTAAAAAAGTGGAGGCAGAGAAGAGAACAAATCATGAACAAATAGTTGACTTCAAAGTGAAACAGCAGACAAAAGGAGGTTTGAGAGAACATGAGCAATCTTAAACCATTATGTGCTAAAATACATGACCTCTAAGACCTCTAATTAGGAGAATGAAAGATCACCGGTATTTGTAATTCAGTGACGCAATGTGCCGTTTCCACTATAAGCACATATTACAGCTTCTTGCAAAAGTATAGCTCATGTATAAATGAAGGGTTCCCCACTTACTGTAGAAGATATTCACACTATTTGGTTCTGTAATTTTCAAATATGTTAGTGTATTGTGTTCAAGTAGATGAAGCAGGGACAAAAGATTAGGCCATCCACATGATAGCCTATTTTTCACTATTGACATGTTATTGACTAGCAATTAGACTGATTCTTTTACTTTTCCTTTTATATTAGAAAATAATTTCTCCCATGTGAGACATTTTAATTGTATTTTGTTATTAAGAAACTCATATGTGATGAAGACATTCAAGATGCATTAGGGTTAACAAATATTTTTGATAAGTTGATAAGTAGGGTTGACAAATAATGAAAGCAGATGAGGCAGCTTATTGAAATCATAAGTATTGTGCACAGCACTAAAAAAAATCACATTTTTTTTCTTTTGCTAAGTAGTCAAATTAGTAAATAATACAAGAAAATATGATAGTGAAAGCAGTAATTGTATATACAATATAACTGTTGAGATAAGAAAGACAATAAAAGAGGAGAAAAGGAGAAGATTTGAGAGAAGTTACCAACCTTAATGAACTTTCGTCAGCATGTGATTATAATCAATTGTTTCTCCAGCAGGTAACAATAGATATATTTTCTCAAGTTCCTACAAATATCCCTCGAGACAGAATGTCTATTGTTTTATCTCTTGTCTCAATCTTGACAAAAAGTTTCAGCTCCAAATAATGGCACCAAAGACTATGAGAGAGCATGGCAGGACATGGACGGTCATTAATTGTTCAATATTTCAAAAAGTGTTACACCAAGTAGAACCTATGTGATCTGTCTTTTGTTAGCATCCTCAACAACCAGTGTCATCCAGCTCATTTACAAGAATCACAGCTTACCCATTTGTTAAAATCCAAAAAATTGAGAAACCAGCAGTCATGCATCTATCCAAGCACTTCAGGGGCAAGTTCCTTACTAATCTGCTATGTTAAAAGAAACAAGAAACAACAATATTAGATAAGCTACTTATATCATTACTAATCATAAGTGACTAAACTTATACAACTTTTCACTCCTATTTATAAGTTACAAAATCAAAACCAAAATCTAAACCAAATTGTATTAAAATATTGAATAATAGACAATTAGTGTTAGATTATAGAGACACATTCATCACCTTATATGTAAGTGATTGGGGACCAGAGCAACCAGAATGGTCACCTGTTGGGTAAGAGAATAATGTAAAACTAAACACCACAATAGATGGAAAAACTTAATTGCAACTAGTATTTTTAAATGTTCTAATAGAGATATGTACAACTACTTTTAGTGAAATTATTTTGATGACAACCAATAATTAGAAAAACTAACCATAGACGTCTACTTCATAATCTAGTGAGCTGTTGAAGTCACTAGCATGGAGGCTTCAAGTTCAGAAACCATAACAAAACAACATTTGATTCAAAAGGCTGAAGAATTATCAAGAGTCCTGTATATTAAGGAAAGAAAATATCCATTGCTAATTAAATAGAGAGGAGATAGAAGCAACTGTTCTGTAATCACAGGAAATCCATGGCTTCACCTAATGCATTGTCAGTAGTATTGTCAAGTATATTATTTCTCAATTTTATAAAATTACATAAAAATAATTAACAATAATAACAAACTATGGGGTAAAATTCCAGATTCACTTAATGACAATACTAAAAGCCATAGTCATACATCCAACATTTCTTCTTCCCATAAGTTCCAGATACACCTAAGGGTGAACGTGATACTATAAAAATGACTTTTGAAATTTGTACAAATAAAGAGCCCTTATTTTAGGAAAGACAACTTTCTAGTGAAGACAATGCAATAGTAACATGTACACCAGAATTTTTTATATAAAACTAATAAAAACAAGGAAATTGATAGAAACAAAAATTTAAAGGTCTACATATTCTATGCAGAAAAATATGTTGCACTACATGGGAATACAAGTTTGAAATAGAAATTGAAGGGATATTGCTATAAAATAAGCGAACAAGAAATATGGTAAGTGAAAAAAAAAAAACTAGCTTATACCAAAGTGAAATGTTAAGGGAAAAAAGGACATTTCGAGAGAAAATACCAATTTTAGATTATTTTGAGCTTAGAATAGGAATCAAAAGTTTATCCGGATATTTGGAACATGGCAAATCTTGGACCACTCTATGCTGAAGTACATGACCACTAATAGGGAAATGAATGATGAACAAAATCTGTAAATGGTATGTTAACAACAAATTTCATAAATAATATACGAAATTGAAAGTAGAAAAAGAACCAAAAGGAAAGGAATCATAATAGGTTTTGCTAAAAGATAGAAATCAAAAGAGAAGAGGACAAGAATGAGAGAACTCACAAATATCAATGAAACAATTGCATTGGAACCAATTTAAATTTCCCTCAACTGTGATTCTTGGATTATGACCAATCTTGTACCAATGGGCCGCTCTTGCTGCTTCAATATCCCATTCAAAGCGAACAATAAGAAACAAAACATCCAGCTTTGACAACCACTCCGGGCAACTTCCATTTAGCGTTACATAGAAAGGGAGCACACCACCTGCATGGCTGACAGGTAGTAGCAGTTCTTGTTCCTGAACTTCAGTTCTTAAAGAGATGAAAAGTTACCCTAGCACCTCTGCAAAGGCTCCAACATCATCAAAATTTAATGACTCCAACTAAGGACATATAGGTGTCAAAGTTGGCCAGACAGCTCAAGTAACCGAAAGAAGATTAGGCTCCATAATGGGTGGTACATGAAGTATCTTTGACATTGGAAAAGATCCTCTGATAAATAAGAAATTACTGGTCGCAAGAATTGTCAAGTGCTGCCCGTGCATTAGAACAATACAATGACATCAACATGCGAAAACTACATATATCAGAATATCATAATGGAATAGATGCTTAGTAACAAGTTAGAAAATGGTGTAGTAAGAGTGAGAGGGAAGGGGTCTAATTGGCATGAATGATATACTTATTGGATCGAATTAATATTTATATATTAGAAGAGAAGGGAAGATTTGAGAAAACTTACCAATTCTTATAATCTTCCATTAGCTTGAGACTAGATTAGAACTCCATAAAGTAATTAATTTTTCCTTCCTCCAGCTGAACACAATAGATACACTGTCCCTAGTGTCTGTACATCAAGGCAACATATTTATAAATACAAAATATATATATATATAGGGAAAATGAGGAGAGAAAGGAAAAAAATGGTAGTAATTTTGAAATTACTCCTAGGTTGTTATAAAGGAGGGTATAAGAGAATAGAAGAGGATGAGGTAGGAGACATCTTACTAGTCATCTATCTTAATAATGTATGTGATCTTCGAACTGCTTCTTGTTCAAGACATTCACCAATGTAGATATTTGGAATGTGGGCAATCATAGACCACTCAGCACCACTCCCCTTTGCACATCTTTCCTTTAATTTGGGACAATGATGAATATTCAGCTCTTTCATTGGCTTGGTAGTGGATTAAAGCTCCATGAACTTATTTTTTCTCCAGCTGAACACGATAGATATGCTGTCACCCGCTGCCTGCATATCGAGGCAACATATTGTACTGATTGAATAATCTTTCAGTTCTTTGAATAATGAGGATCCATGTGTTGATAGTTTTGTTAGTTTTTTAACATCCCATGCTCCTAGCAATTAGTTCGTTATATCCATGTAAGCAACTAAAAGAGTCAAAGCGAAGGACATTTCACACTGTTCAAGCTAAGCTATAGTAACACCAGATGCAAAGAATGACTTTCATATCAAAGAGTGTCAAACCACAATTCAGTAATCTGACTCTATACACTCTTTTGCTGACATTTGAACATATATATGGAGTTGACATGCACACCTTTACATGGGAGCATATCAGCTGCAATCTTTAAACATACAATTCCTACAATGTGCCTAAAGTGGACCAATAATAAAATGACAAGTAATTAAAAAAAAAAACACCAGTGCCACTTCATAGGCTGAACTGTCAAAACCCAACACATCTCCATTTTTCTTGTAACCAAACAATCATTTTCCCTAAATCTCCATTTTCCCTACCAGCCTCAACAGCTCCACCTCCGTGAAACTCATCACCACCGCCACAAATCACTTGCAAATCGTTCCACAACACTCTCTCTCTCATCACCCCTCTCACTCTCTTTCGCACCCTGCTGCCAACCTAACCCGCCGCCAGTCATAACCAGCTACAAGGGCAGAGATCTAAAGATCAAGTTCTTGCAAATCAATTTTTTTAATTCCAAGCCTCCAACGGTGCTCTGTGTCACAAAATGGTCTCAAAAAGAGCTTTTTTGTTGTTGCATTGAAGTGGAAGTTTGAAGGAACCATCACTTGTGTTGCGATGCCAAGAGGCTGCCAACGTTTTTGATGAGAACATAAATCTTAGATTTGTGGCGGTGGTAGTGAGTTCACGACAGTCCTGGCATCAAAACCGATGAAGCTATGGTGGCCAACGGCTGGGTATGAAGATTTGGGGGATGGGATTGTTTCAAGACAAAGCAATGGATTTGTTGGCCTTCAGGGGTGGCCAAAAGGATAAGCAAGAGTTGTTTTGTTGTGCCATTGAAGAGTAGACAAAGATTGTGTTCCGGGTATTGGGAAAGATGAGGAGGTGTGGAGGTTATGGTGGAGACCATTTAAGATTTGGAATTGGAAATCGAAAAGGGAGTGATTTGTGAGAGAAAGGAGCAGGGTTATGGATTTTCGAAGGTAATCTTGCTGGTGCCAAATCTGGTGGAGGTGTGAGGGTAATTGAGCAAAGATGGAGATTACTAACCATGTATGCCGGCAGTGATCGGAGATGTGAGAGAATTGGGATTGTTTGGTTACTGATAAAATGTGAGACGGTGTTGTGTGAGTTTAGTTACAAGGAGGCTTTAAATTGTCTATTTGGCATTTTTAATTGATATGTTTTATTTTTATTGGGCCACTTTTTACACGTTGCAGAGATTGTATAATCTTTAATTGCAGCTGATATGCTCCCCTTTACATAGACTAGAAGTTATGTTTATGTAGATACGCACATTGGCTACAGAACAAAGTGACTACAAATTACGAAGTTATACATACATATCCCAAAAGGTTAAGAGAAAGCAGACCACCAAAAGTACCTTGGCATCAGTTGACATCAAGTTTATTTTCCCAGACGCAAACTTCTTACGAGCTTCACGAGTTAGACTTAAAAATTTAATTATGGCGGCAACCCTCAAAAGGTGAAAACCATATACATATATTAGAATCATCAACACCTTCAGTGCTGTCTGAAACTTTATAAGAATGTGAGTTCGACTTTGCTGGCAGTAGTAGAACTGAGGATCACATAACATCGCTCTCCCCCTGTGCATGTGATCCAATATAATTGACCTTCCAACCCAAACATGAAAACGCACGACCTTCACCCACCCAATTTCTCATTCTTATGCAGCTCTGCTCCATTATCTCACAATAAATTCACACACAAACATAATAATATGACCCTAGCCCAACTCAACAATATCTATTGCCAAATGTTAGACCGCCTTAAGCACAAGAATTGATCCATGTACTATTACAGTTTCAGCTCAAGAAAAAAAAAAAAAAAAAAAAAAAGGGATTATGTTTTCATCAATGGACAAAAAGCAGGCTCTAATAGCAACAAATTCGTCATTGAAAATTTCCAAATTGCCATAAATTTTCAATTTGAAAAATTCATACGTATAAACTTCCAAATTGCAGAAATAAAACATGCTAGCAAACAAAAACTCGAATAGCACCAACACAATTGGCAGAAGTCACAGAATATTTAATTATATAATGCTTTTAGAGACTTTCTAAAGTCCAAGTCTTGTGGATTTTCTCAAATAATTGCAAATAATCTGATAAACTAAAAACAAATTCACCCAAAAAGAAGATTTGAATATTTCAAGTGTAAAGTTGCAGATCATTTGCAACTTTCTAATAATTAGGAAGAGATTTACCAATAATTGGGGGAATTAAAAATGAGATTATCAGAGAAGAGGAGATAAGGTATGAGTAAACTTACACATCACTTGTCTTAATAATGCGTCATATCATCTTCTATCTGCTTCAATGTGATGATTGGAATATGGGCAATTTTGGACCACTCTGCACCACTCCCCTCTGCACATCTTTCCTTTAGTTTGGAGCAATTATAAATATCTAAGTTGGTGAGCCGTCGCATGGCTTCTGCTATGGGCAGATACATCAGGTTCTTGCAATTGTAAAGAGACAGCTGTTGAAGAGAAGAAAGGTTGCCCAACCACTCATGCAAGGCTTCCATTCTATGAAAGTTCTCTATCCGCAGCTCTTTAAGAAAAGTGAAGCATTGAATTTGGTCTGGGAGAGACTTGAGATTAGCCCAGCCATACAATCTTAGTTCTTGGAGGGATGCGTGCGAGTGTTGGATGGAAGTGGAACTGATGAGACTGGGGAAAGCTTCGAGCTCCTCACAAAACCCATCTATCCACAAAGTCTTCAAGCGGGTGAGGGAATCTAATAACCCCTCTGGTAGACGCGTCAATCTTCTACAATTTATGATTATTAATTTGGTAAGAGAACGCAACTCTCGTAGATCTGGAATTGATATCAGATTGGGACAATGCATAATCTTCAAATATTTAAGAGACCTACAGGATTGTAGCCCAGTCGGTAGAACTTCAACAACACACCATGATATCTGTAAGCACTGAAGAGAATGCATTCCTCTTAGATCTGAAATTGATCTCAGATACGGACAACTATCAATTTGTAATAGGGCAAGAGATCGCAATTCTCGTAGATCTTGAATTGATTTCAGATTACGACATTGCTCTATCCTCAATGTCGAAAGAGACGTACAAGATTGTAACCCACTCGGTAGATTAGGACAACCGCGTACTACCAACTTCTCAAGCGAAAGGAGGTCCGGCAAATAACTAAATTTCTCACAGTCAAATATCTTGAGTGATCGAATAGAGCTGCACAAGGCCCATACATCCTGATGTGACGAGATGGATGTTAATCCATGACAAAACCTTATCTCTAGAGACATGAGACTTATATTATTTTGCAATATTTGCTCTGGCAGAAAAGCAAGTCCTGAGACACTACCTATCTCTAGGGACGTGAGTGTGGTAAGCTTGCTGCTAATAGTTTCAAATGTCGTGCTGCTAATACTGGAAATCTTCAATTTCTTAAGATACTGAAAATGACATGGAACACTTGTCAATTGATGACACCATTCAACGGTCAACTCCTCGAGGCAAGGAAACACCTCACCTGCTGTCAGCTCCTTTGCATCCTTCCACTCCACAAGGTTGCTCATAGAACTCAATACGAGTCTTCTTAACGCAGGAAACAATACATTTCTGTGATTGTCATCACAGTAAAACTCGGTTCCTATATATCTTACATTATTCATTTCTTTTATTTCAAGAACCCTAAGACAGGGTAAATGCCCAAGAGTGGGAACTTCTTCACATTTGCTGCAATAGCTTAAAGTAATCTCAATCAAATTGTCAAATAGCGACAAACCATTCATAGCATCACGACCTGTCAACATCCATGATGGGAACTTATCACCTTCAAACCTATCAATGGTTAAGCTTTTCAAATATCGATGAGGCTTTAGGCCTTCCAACACCTCTTCATCATTATGGTAGTAAACTCTTCTTAAACTCCAGTGAAATCCTAACTTGTATATTCTGGAATTTTCCGTTAAATTTGCACTCCTGGCTTCTACCTTATCTCTCACATGCTCTAGATTGTAGATGTCTAATTCTCCTCTTAGTTGGTTTAAGCGTTCCAATTCTTCAATTCGACAACCTACATCTGGATTCACAGTGAAAAATGACAATGTTTGAAGAGCACTCAGCCGTCCCATATCTTTAGGTGTTCGATTGATGTAATCATGATCAATACAAATATGTCTCAAGTTAATCAAATTGCTTAGATCTTCTGGAAGCTCTTCAAGATAACAACAATCTTCGATTCTTAAAGTCTGCAAATTGTAGAGCTTGGTGATGGACTTTGGTAATGCTTTGATGACAGTGTGTGAGATGTGAAGAAGCCTCAAATGTATTAACTGGCCAATTGAATCTGGCAACTCTATTATATTCTTCCCAAATAATTTCAGAACACGTAAGCTTTGAAATTCTGATATTATGTTGCCAAAGTCAACATTTTCTAAAACAAATGTGCGCAATTTCTTAATACCATCTCCTGTAAATGGAATTCTTGGTGATATTGTGTGGCTATCAGATTGGATAAATAAACGTCGTATGTGGCTGACATCATCCACCGAATCCCCCTCCAAAATCAAAGTTTCAAATTTAGAAATTGAAAGCGCAAGATCCTGCACCAAATCATGCATCTTGCAACTAGTAATATTACCATACAAATCCTTTTTAGCATCTTGGAATAAGGAACTTGCCAACAAGACATCAAAATACTTGTTTCCAATATCCTCCATCACCAAACAACTTTCCTTGGTCGTTTCAAGGAACCCCTTGGCCATCCAATCTTGAATTAGTTCATCCTTTTTCATGTCATAATCTTTAGGGAAAATTCCACAATATGCAAAACATTGTTTTAAAGAGGGTGTTAGAAGATGATCAAAGCTTAACTTTAATACTAGAGAAACACCATTATTTTCATCATCTGACAAATCCCAAATTTTATTATTTTGAATTGATAACCATTCATTTTTATCACATTTAAAGCACATTGCTCCTCCTAAAACTCTTGCAGCTAATGGAACCCCTCCACACCCTTTAGCGATCTCCCTTCCAATAGCCTCCAAATCTAAAGTTAGTGGAATTCTTCCATTTGTAAATGCTCTTTTCTTGAATATAGACCAACAATCATCTTTTGATAATTTTTCCAAGTGATATCGGGGATAAGTCTCCATAATTTCTGCCACGTTGTCACTACGAGTTGTAACGACAATATTATTTCCTGCATTTGAATTAATTTATAACAAGTAACTCTTTAAAGTATCCCATTTCTCCATATCTTTATTTTGCACATCATCAAGTATGAGAAGATATTTTTTCGCGCACAAATTTTCTTCGAGTGTTTGAAGTATTTCATCATCCTCTAAACTAATCAAGTCTTCATCAAGAGATTTAAGAATCTCTGTTAAAATCCATTTAACATCAAAAATTTTAGTGACATGTACCCATGCTAATACATCAAAATGTTTCTTTATTAGTTCATGGTTGTACACTAGTTTTGCTAAAGTTGTCTTTCCAAGACCTGCCATACCCACAATGGGAAGAATAGAGATATCTTGTTGATTGCTTGAACTAGTAAGTAAGTTCACTATTTTTACGACATCAAATCCTCTTCCTACAACATCTGAATCGTCGAGGAAGGAGTCTATATTCTTGTCCAGGCTAATCTCGGGGATTGAATTCACAAACTCTATTCCAAGGCCAAAGCCAGCTGCATCATTCACAATTCTATCCAACAATTGTTTGATGGTCTTAACTCTATCAGGACTGCAGAATGAAAAGTTGCGTACCTGATTAATCATTTGGTTTGGATTCTGTACCTTTTGCGAAGAAATCTCATAGCCAAACTCATCTAGCACATTATCAGCATCATAAGCTACATCTCTAAGCTCCATTAACCAGATCCTCACAGACTCATCACTTACTTGCCTCTTCTGAGCATCATGCAATATGACTTTAATCTTGAATAATGTCCCAAGAAGACCTCTCAGCTCCTCCTTGAAACCCCACTCAAAACCGATATGCTCAGTGGCAAGTGAAAACGCATTGGCTAGCAGTCTGTCCACAATATTATCGAGGAAAATTTCAGCCATATATTCTTCCTTGTTCTGCAAAAGATAAATTAGTATGAAAAGGTTTGCAAAGTGTTAAAAGTATGGTTTCCTTAAGAAATAAATAACTATGTATGGAGTTGGGTTTAGATAAACACCTGTGTAACAATTTTTGCCTTATTAATTTTTGATTTTGAAGTTGAGGTGATTTTACTCTCCTTAGCATGCCATGAGGTTGATGCTCTTTCAAGAGTTTTACTAGTCCCTTCGGTTGCTCGACAAGCTTCTTTTTTAACATCTTCAGGCACAGCTTCACAAATAATGATATCACGACCTTTAACTCCAGCCAAGTGTGATTTAATCCTTGTTGCACCCCCAGCAAAAACACGTTCACAATAATTACATTTGAAACGACCATTTAGGTTCTTAGCGTAATTCCAAAATCGATCTCTCTTTCTGCCCATATCTCTTTTTCCTTACAATATCAAAGTCAAATATAAATTAATTTAAACAAACAGACGTAACAAATTAAACCCTATAATTTAGGGATGTAACAAATTAAACTCTATAGTTTCGAACGTTACAATTTAAACTCCTGAAGTTTCCAAATGTAACAAATTAAACTCTATAGTTTTAAAAATAACAAATTAAATCATGATATTTTAAAAGTAACTAATTAAACTCTTGTTTTATTTATATGAGTTGAGATTTAAATTATTAATTTTTAAAAATTTAAGGTTTAATTTGTTACTTTTTGAAACTTTAAGGTTTAATTTGTTACTTTTTGAAGCTTTGGGATTTAATTTGTTATTTTGTAAACTATAGGCTTAATTTGTAAATTATAGTTTTAAAATGTAATTTTCACAAATAAATTTAATATATTTAGTTTACTTCTCTCTCACCACTAATTTCTCACATCATATAAAAATTATTAAAAAAACTTCAATATTATATTCAGTTAATGATATGATGCAATAATCCTATTTGCCTACTCTCGGTATCAATTGAAAAAGACTCTCAACAACTATTACTATTCATTTCTTCATGATATAATGAACACTGATAATGCATAATAAATCAACAAAGGTGGCTCTTTTGTAGAATTGACAAACGGTGGGTACCAATAATAAACTTGTTAGATTAAAACAGGTTGTAAAATCTATAATTTGTAACCGGTTTTTTACGGCAGGTCAATTCAATATGACTCATATTTTTTCACATATAAAAAAATAAAAGAAAAATTTTTATTTCCCCCCCTTATCTATTGGGCTTGTTTCAATTCCCCCCTAAATTACAAACCGAGCAATATCACCACTCATCTATTGAAAATGTGCAAATAACCCCCCACCATCTACTTTTCTGTTAAACCCAAACGAAATCTTTGTAAAAGGACTAATCTATCCTAGATTTAACCCAACCCAACCCTCAACCACACACTCAACCTAACCCTTACTCTTTTTAACCTGGGTCTTTTAACCCAAACCCAACTCTTATTTCTTATCTCATTTAACCCGAAAATCTAAATTCATCTGCATCCTTAACCCAATCGTGAAACTGGGTTTGGAGTTGGAAGCAAAGTTGTATATTCCGTTTCGGCACCCGTTTCGGTTTGGCCATTGGAATGGAATATTTCAATACCGGTCAATACCGGTGTTCCGTTTCGGGTTTACTGCAAATATATATATATATATATATAATTAGCAACTATAGACAAATAACATCAAATAATACAAATTCCTGAGTCTTAATATCACATTGGTAAGACAAATAACATCAAATAATACAAAGTCTTAACTAATATCTCATCAAGAAGTCTAATTAAAATTACATTACATAACAAAATAACAAGAAGTCACGATTTTTTCCTTCATAAGTTTGTTACCAAATAAATTCATTCAATTCTCATGCTTTACTTTCATTACTAACTACTTGTTGGCATATTTGCTTTTAAAAAAGTGAACAAAATTATAATTATTCTTTTTAAAAAAAATCCAAAATTATAACTTTTTTTTTTTTTTGTCTCACACAATAAATAATTATTGGGAAGAATATTTGAAGTGACACAAGATGTTAATTAAACCATTTGAACATAAAATCCTATCCCGTGTCAGTGAAACGCAAACCATATATACTATAGTATTTTTATTTAAGACATTACATGAGTTTCACATAAGCTCCATTTTTTTAGAAACAAATCAAACAATATTTAACCTTGCTTCACGAGTAATTATTTGGTAAGATTTTAGATTACTAAAAAAATTATCTTCAATGTGTTTTTGTTACTTTATGTTTTTTATTTGTTTCCTAACTCCTAATAATTTCCCTAGTTTTTAGACAATTTATAGTTTTTTGTTTTAAAACTAAGGCTTATCATGGCCTAAAAAATATATATATAAAAACCCAAAAAGTATTCCGGCCGGATTACACATACCGGCCAAAACGGGCCGAGACAGGCCGAAACGGCCGAAACAGGCCGAAATTTTTCCCGAGGTGGAATAGGGGGTTGTCTCGTACCGGTTTGCATACCGGTACGAGATATTCCGTCCGTTCCGGCCGGAACGGAACGGAATATACAACTATGGTTGGAAGTCTTTGATTTGACGTCTGCCACCCTTGGCTCATAAACAACGCCATTTGTTCATCATCCAGTCCATAAAAACCGGGTTTACCACTTAGCCCATAAATTCACGGAGATAAGGGATAAGAGTTGGTTGTGTGGTTGAGGGTTAGGTTGGGTTAAATTCGAGGTATATTAGTCATTTTACACAGATTTCGTTTGGGTTTAACAAAAAAGTAGACAGTGTGCATATTTCCAATAAATGGGTATGGACATTGTTCAGTTTTATAGTTTAGAGGGAGATTGAAATAGACCCAATAGATAAGGGGAGGAGTGCAATTTGCCCAAAAAAATAAATAAATAAATAAACCTTCTTTTTTTTTTTTTTTGTGTAAAGGAGATAGTTTTTTGATAATTCGATATTTGGTTAGAAAAACTAAACTTGAACATATTGTGTTTTTTTCTTTATTTTAATACAATAAGAGAACAAATAAGAGAAAATACTCAAACATAAAAGTTAAATAATATTCAAAGTTTACTAGTCTAATGATTTAATAAAAGAAAACCGAATGTCATTACCAAATATCTTTGGGTGCACCTGTTGTAGTATATAAAATGTGAAATAAAGTTAACAAAATAATAATCAAATTTTAAATTGGACACAGTTTAGCTACAAATTGGTTTGCAGTCAGCTTACTACGGCCCACTACGTGGCAACTAATAAAATCATCCACGTGTAATTTTAGTCACATAAACTATTTAATGAGTCATGTGACTTGTTTAAATAATACATGTGAATGTTCTTATGAGTTGTCACATAGTTGGTTTGTACCTAAACTCTATCATTTTAAATTTTACCCAAAAAGACATAATTATGGTAGGACTAGGCATGGACTGCGTAGGACAGTATTTTTTTAGTCTATGTAATTTAAAGAAGTTTAAAAAAAAAAAAAAAAAAAAAAAAGGACAACAATATCTCATAGAAAAATAATTAACACTAAAATGTGAAATAAAGTTAACAGAATAATAATCAAATTTTAAATTGGACACAGTTTAGCTACAAATTGGTTGTAGTCAGCTTGCTACAACCCACTACGTGACAACTAATAAGATCATCTACATGTAATTTTAGTCACATGAAGTATTTAATGAGTCATGTGACTTATTTAAAAAATACATATAAATGTTCTTATGAGTTGCCACATAGTTGATTTGTAACTAAACTCTATCATTTTAAATTTTATCCAAAAAGACATAATTATGGTAGGATTAGGCATGGACTACATAGGACAGTATTTTTTTAGTCTATGTAATTTAAAGAAGTTTAAAAAAAAAAAAATTAGAAAGGACAACAATATCTCATAGAAAAATAATTAACACTAAAATTATATTACACAAATGTTATAAAAATAACTGTCATATATTTTTTTATATATAAATAGTGAATTTAGATAATAATTTTTTAGTGATTTTTATGTAATATAAACAACCGAAGAAAATTTGAAATAAAAATTGAAAGAAAATAAAATAAATAAGTAATTGAAACTAATTGAAACTTCTTGTTATTGTTTCTGTTACATAGATTTAATTTCTTTCCTTTTATTAGCAAAGTTAGAAATAAATTATATAAAAATATATATAATTTAAGCAGGTCGGATTCGAGTTCACCCATTTGTTTACTGTTAAAAAAAACCCTTACCCATATTCGATTTGATCTTTGGGATTAGATGGGTTTTGCCAGGTGTACTCTTTTGGTTATATCACATACTAGAGAGAATTGGATCCAATAGATTAGTTTTTATCATTGTGACAAATTAAAACTCATGTTTAGCAACAACAAAAAAATAAATAAATAAATAAAGGAAAAAAAAAATAAAGACAAATTAAAACTCATACTTTTAAATGTGACACTTTTAACCTTAAGGAGTAGCTCAACTGGTCCGATCTTAGGTGTATTCCCTAATGGTCACTAGTTCGAGTCCCCTAAGGGCCACCTACCCAAGGCAAAGCCTTGTGCATATCGTGATATACGTGGATAGTAGGATGTTATGTGTCCCTCTGGATTAATCGAAGTACACGTATTTACAAAACATTGGCCCTAACACCTAAGGTTATATATATATATATATATATAAAAAAAAATGTGACACTTTCATTATTATGCCAAACAAAACCACACCTCTTGCTCCTTAGTTATGCAACGGTAGAACCAAAACACAAAATAAAACTGCATAACAACATGGTTTCCAATTGATTTGAAAGAGAGAAACACGACAACCACCATTTATACTAAAGATCTTTGTTGAACTATGCAAGAGAGAGAGAACACAACAACCATCATTTTTCTAAATTTTTCATTGGAGATAGAGAACATAACAACCATAATTAACCATCATTTTTCTAAATTTTTCATTGGAGATAGAGAACATAACAACCATAATTTTTTCCTAAAGATTTTCATTTGAGAGAGAGAGAACCTGACATTAGGGTGGTAACATATACTACAACAACAAAATTTCCACGAAAGTTTTCCATAGAAAAAGAGATATAGACCCCACCAGCCACATAGCTAGGCTGGAAGAGATGCCATGAGAAAGCAGAAATGTGTGTTTTGGTTCTACTGTTAATTAAGGCAAAACTAACAAAGTAAAGAGTGAGATTTTGTTTGGCACAATAACTATAGTGTGGGGTTTAAAGTGTTACATTTAAAAATATAAGGTTTAATTTGTTAAAAAGATAAAAACTACAGGTTTTTTTTTTTTTTTTTTGGGGAGTCAAACTCATGTTCTCAAGTTTTTTTTTTTTTTATAATTCGATAATTATTTGAACCCTAGACAGTGTAATAAGGAATAGATATTAATTTGTTTAGTTACAAGGCATATTGTTTTTAGCTAAACTGGTTACAAGGAATATAACATCAATGTGAATGTAATAACTATTCCTTAATCTACATCATAGCTATAACAAATTATAAAAGAATGCTCTAACACCTCCTAAACTTTGGAGGCTGTAGTTTGTGTTTACTCAATTTAGTACTTTAACTTCAATATTGTGACAATTAAGTGAATTAACCATTTCCGTCCGCGTGCCGTCCAAATAGCCCCGTTAGTGAGCACATGAGTGTCACGTGCAACTGTAAAATGGGAAAGCTGAACTGTGATCTGGGTTCGTGCGAGAGAGAGACCTTCGATTGAGCTGATGAAACCTAATCCGACGAGGTTGGTGATCAGCACTTTTCAGGTCTCACGTCCATCACTGCAGCAGCCACAGCTGGCGGCGGCTGTGGTGGAAGGTCTTCTTTCTCGGACTCAGCCACCGGCGCTGGGGTTGGCTGTGAGTGTGACGGTTCTTCTTTCTCAGTCTCAATTTCAGTCATTGTCTCAGTCTGGTTGTGACTCTCCTTCTTTATCAGCAGCCGGGGGAGGCTCCTTGGAGGATGGTGGGGCCACTACTGGAGATGGGTTTGGAGTTTCATCTGCCGGCGTAAAAAATGCGAGAGAGAGAGAGAGAGAGAGAGAGAGAGAGAGAGAGACGTGTTTGGCGGCGATGGGGACTAACTACCTTAATGAGAAGAGGCTGGCAAAGTGAGGTGAGGTGTGGCTTACTGCTTACTGAGGCTCTACTCATGAGAGTTCGGTGATAGTGCGTTTCCAATGTGTATATATATTTGGACTGATTGGGCATTTTCATTAACCTCCTCAAAATTTTAGTCAAATGAGTTTTAAAACACCAACTTTTTTCTAGTTTAACTAAAGCAAAACTACATCTAACTCTTTATTTTATTTCATTATTATATTTTTTAATATATTTTTATTATTTTGTTTTTATTTATTTATTTTTTTCACAACTATCAAAATATCTCCTTTTTCTATTTTCCTTCTCCCTTTATTTGCAATTGCATATTCTCCCCCTTCCCCCCCCCCTTTTCTTTTACCCATTCTTTTTCTCTTTCCTGATCGACAACCTCTCATTGCCGGCGTCCGACAATCAATCCTTCCGTGGTGAGAACACCACCTACACCCATTGGCGACCACACACTTCGACCATCGGCCCATTAGTGAAGAAAAGACCACAACCACCAAAATCTGTTGGTCTTCCCCTTATTGTCACTGTGAAATCCCAAACAAACACCACAAAATCAGCCCAAACCACCTCCTCCATTGACAAACCACAAACCCACCTCCTCCATTGACAACCCACGGCAACCCACTCACCCACGACAACAATCGCTAGACCAGATCGCAAATCCACAAACTAACAAATCCATTCACAGCCACAAATCAACTCACCCACGACAACCCACAAATCAACTCATCAACACACCAACAAATCCACTGACAACCCACTCATCCACGGTAACCCAGTGCCACCCACAGCAACAAATCAATAAATATCAACCACAAATCAACAAAATCAACCCAAACCACAAACAAGACCTCAATCTAGTCTCCCTCAGCCTTGATCTGGTATTACTTTGCCATGGCTTTAATCAGCAACCCCAAGCCCGAACCGTTTGTAGCGTGAATCGTTGAGAAAGAGAGGCAACACCAATGGTGAGAAGAGAGTGAAAATAATATAAAAGGGGAGGATTTGGATTTGTGGATGAACAGTTGCTCCACCGTTTGAGCGAGCTACTGTACAAAAGCTTGAGTAGAATGACCGTTTGTTGAGGCTAATGCTATGTGTTTTTGTGGGTTTGTTGCTATTTTTTTTTGTTTTTATACGGTTTGAGTCGTCTGATGAGAATGCTCTTATAAACTTATACTTATACCATTAATTTATTGCTAATTTGCAACTAGAAACAAAACCATACCTATTATCAAATTCCAAAATTCTTATAAAATATATATATATATATATATATATATGAAATTCCAAAACAATCTATTCAGATTACATCAGGTCAAGCAAGGTTTCTCTCTCTCTCTCAAAACACACTTATATTAATTATCAAAAGACACTTATATTCAAATTTATAAAGAAATTTTTAAACGTTATCAAAAGACACTTATATTAATTATAAAAGGTGTTATCAATTTATTTATTTTTTAATTTATAAAGCTATTAATTTTGAAGAACAGGTAGATTAATCATATTGTAGCAAAATATAGAATACAAATTTAGGATTTTACTGTTATGTTGTCACCAAATAGATAAATATTAATAGCTATTCTATTACAACTTTTTTTTTTTTTTTAATACTAATTCTTATTATACTGTAATTACTATTGCAATATACCAAACATGTCATCATTCTACTAAACATGCAATACAAATATATAATAGATCTTGACCTCATATTCTCATGTTAACAAGTAGTGCAGCCAAATTTAGCAAAATGGGCTTGTAATCTGGCACGAACCAACTCCATCTCCTCTCTCCCTTAGTCCGTATTAATTGAGGAGATATAGAAGATGGAGGAGGTTCTTGCCATTCCTCTAGTTATTCAGCCAAGAAAGAAATAGAACTCAACTAATTCAAAAAAAGAAATAAAAATCAACAGCATAAAAGATGTGTCAGAGTGCACTTACTATAATAGCTTGCAAATGCAAATAGGTAGATGCAGTCAATGGACGTCAGGAAGAGCAAGAGAAATCAGAAAAGAGAAGTAATGGTCTAAGCAATTTATAACGCGTTTGTGAAACTCTTAATATTCCTTCCTTTAATCAGTTATTAAGTATTAGAAAGTAAGGAATACAAAGCAGCCCACCAAACCCACCAATGCAGAAAGAAGAAGGGTTTATTTATTTGTATTTCAAAGTAGGAGGACCCACCACTCGCCGAAAGACTCCATTGACCACCACTCGCTGAAAGAAGATGGATTTTAAATTCGACGTGTCGGTATATATCTAATCTCAGTTAGTGAATGCCATAGACGTTGAGCCTAATGTTCACACTTCACATGCCTTTTATGGGTATTTTCAATTTTGGTTCCTTTCTTAACATTTTTCTGTTTTCAAATTCACAAAATTAGAATAAATAAAAAAATATATAAAAGAAATCACAACAATAAAAAACAATGAACAAATATTACTAAGCATGTTTTCAAGAAGGGTATAACTTAGGTATAGTCAGGGACGGATCCAAGAATTCAATTTAGGGTGAGCGATTTCAAACTTTAATATATACTAGCTAGTTATATATATGGATTTCTACATCTGAGTTTTCTTGATAAACACTCACAACCAAATTATAGTGCCAGTCTTGTCATAGCTCTACTAGTCTACTACACATATTTGCTTGATCATTTTTAGACAATAGCTCAGAGGATGAAATTGCCGACAGCATAATGTGAAACACTAAATGTGGATAGAAGATTTGTATTCTTTCCCTGAAATTGCAAGGAACCAACCGTCCTTTCTCTGTTTTCACTGACTTCGTTTTGCATGCTTTGAAATTTAGCGTTCTTGACGGGGCATGACTTGGAAAATTAGAGTAAACAACTACTTTAGTCTTTAGTACACGGGTATTCTCTTACCCTTTTTACCTAAATAATGTTGATAGGATGAACTTCGCTCAAATTAACTGGTTAAGATCATGTAAAATAGATATGGCTATATATCATCCATAAGAGCATTACTTGGTTAAGAAAACATTTTACTATCGCGTGGAATCTCATTTTGTGCGTGTGTGTATATATATATAATTCTTTTTCCTCATTTACATAACTAAATTATATAACCATACCCAAACAGTAAAATCTGCATGTAATGAACTTGAACAGAATATAGATGAATTAATTATTCAAATACCATTTTAAACTCCAAGAAATGACAATGGCTGACACTGGATATAGAACCAAAAAATAATTATAATGATCATCAAACTACCACTGGATAGATGACTGAGATTCCACGCGGTAGTAAAATGTTTTCTTAACCAAGTAATGCTCTGAACAGTGTGTACCTGCGTCTCTAGAAAGTGAGATTTTTGTCAGCCTGCCAGACGTTTTAGCTCTAAAAAATTTATAGTACTATTGAACTTTCTTCCCAAGTTCAGCAGTCTCGCTCAAAACTAAGAAATAATGTATTTTGATTGACATGTAAGTTTTGTATAATATCCACTATTATTCTTTTCAAAATTGTTGATAGCAACATATGCATATTGGAGACTAATCCAAGTCTTCCTTTTCGTAACTTTGAATAGAGATTAATTATATATATTTGTTTGAATTAGTCCATTAACACAACTTGCTGAGGTTCAGTTGGGTCTTGAACAGCAAAATACTTTTTTGTCTTAGATCTGTAAACTAGAAAGTAATTTGGAGACGTATTCTTCTTCCTTCCCGTGAACTTTTATCTGATAAAAGGGGACTATGGGAGGTAGCCGCATTTAATTTTACAGTAATATGCATTTAAACTTAAAAGTAAATAATATGCACCAGTCCATCAAAGATTAGTGGCTTGCACTCTAGTTTTGGTTTACTTTTGCCACGGTATTCGGAGGAACTGGTGACTTAATTACAGTTTGTCAAGTACATGGATTTAGAGTGGATTCAAAGTTTTTAGCCAACGCAGGCCGGCCCTAGGTTTGGGTTGCCCAAGTCAGCCATTGCCCACTTATTAAATATTAAAAAAATAAAGAAAATTTTTTATTTTTTTTATTTTTTTTTTATGGACACCAAATCAATGATACATTGTGTTTTTAGCTCGAATTACGTAAAAAAATAAAATAATAATAACAATAAAATCCATTTTTTTTTAATGCAAAATCAATGATACATTGTGTTTTTAGCTCAAATTACGTAAAATAATAATAATAATAATTTATATTTCTTGTCATTCTCACTTCTCGTCATATTAGTACCAATGACCTATTTGATATTCCAATCTCATATTTAAAAAGTTATATTACAATCGAAAAAATCCATAACTAATATCTATTTAATTTTATTATATGTCTTATAGTTTTTTAACTAAAAAATTCATTGTGTTAATAACCAAAAATAATAATATATATAAATATATATATCACAGTTTTATAAACCACAACAAAATTAATACTAAATAATAAAAATTAATTATTAAATAAACACAACAACACAAAATTAATTACTTACTGGATTACCCCACCGACAAAGCATGGCAAATTGGCAATGTCCACAGACAAAATTGGCAGGCCCACAATCCCCATTTACACAATCACACAAACACTATCCACTATTTTATTCTCAAATACAGTGTGGATATCCACTTTTCATTTTCACAGAGTGTGGATAGTGGACCATTGACTGACCCACACACATACACAAAAGACACTATTAATTGAAACTGACAAGACAAATGACTTTAGCATTTGTATTAATTGAAATTTTTATTTGTATTAATTGAAATTGTTAGGAAAAAAAATACTATTCCTAACACATGTGAGATGCAAAAAATAGAAAAGAACACGTAAGAAACAAATGCACAACGTAACGATTTACGTGGTTCACCATTAGGGCTATATCCGCATAGTTGCAACAATTTTTCATTATAAAATAAGAAAATTACAAATGTGGCATGAAAATACTCTCACAAAACTCAAACTTCAAATACACCCAAATTACACTGAAACTTACAAAGAATAAAACAAGAGAGAAATTTATCTCTACTATTCTTTTGTGCAGACACTTGCTCGGTGTATTTTTCTTGTGCAACATTCACTCTAAAACTCTATGCTGCTCACACGGCTTAGTGTTTTCTTCTGACCCACCTATCAGCCCAAACACACAAGCTTTTATATGCAAAAGCTTGCCAACAACCAGCTCATTTATTGAGCCAAGTGGTAGACACGCATGAAATGGAAAGCTAAAGATGCTTGTTAAAGGAAAGCCAAAGATGCTTGTTAAAATTGCCAACCGAAAAAGATAATTCAAACCACACTTTGTCGGTTAAGTAATATGGGCAATAATCTCATGTAATCAGGGCCGGCCCTAGTGTTAAGCAACTAAAGCAGCCGCTTGAGGCCCACCAATTTTTAAAAAATTTGAAGGCTACTAAAAGCCTCATAGTTTGCTGCATGTTTTCTTTAGAAGGCCCCACACTTTCAAAAGTAAAATTTAGAAGGCCTTTATGTTGGTGTTTTTTCTGGAATTTTTTCCCCTATTTCTGCTCATTTTATAACAATTTTACCCTTCCTAAACTACAAAATTGCCTACCCTAGTACAAAATTTCGCTCTTTTTTTTTTTAATTTTTTTTTTTTTGTTCTATTGTAGTGAAGTTGTGCTATTTGTTTTGTTCTATTATTTTGTGAACTTTGTGAAGTTGAGAACTGAAGCTAATTAATTTGAGAATTTTAGGCTTTGAACTATTGTTGAAATATGTTGAAAAGAAAACTGAAATTTGGATTTCTTCAATTGTTTTTATATTATAAATATGTTAAAAATTCAAATGATATCAATTATATGAATTAAATATTGGTTCTTAACGTTTACATAGATTGCACGTTCGGTTCCTAATGTTTCAAACGTACGTAATTGGTCTCTAACATTTCAAAAAAGTGCACCGTTGGTCCCAAGGGACCTATAATGCTGATTTTTTTTTTTTTTTTTAACTTTAGGAACTAAAAATAAGCGTTATTGGCCCCTTAAATAGTATCATTTAAAGATCAATACCACTCACTTTTTAAAACTTGAGGGACTAATTGCGTTCACTTTTTTACACTTAGAGACTAAAAATCACCATAGGTATCAACGATGCACGTTTTTGAAACGTTAGGAACCAATTGTGTATATTTGAAACATTAGGAACCAAAAGTGAAACTTGTGTAAACGTTAGAAACTAACAATGTATTTAACCTACAAAAAATTATAAAACAATATTGCAATTAAAAATAAAAAAAAGCCTTTACTTATAACCATTTTTTTCTTTTCTTTTTTTAGCTAAAAATGCCTCATTTAGGGTTCTCGCTTTAGGCCCCTAAATATCTTGGGCCAGCCCTGCATGTGATGCATGAGGCTCACATAGTCAACAATCTCATACTTGGAGACTGGTTCAATCACCAAACAACTACATGCCTCCAAACATAATCACAATCGCAACAACTCATCCACGTGTCCTCAAGCGAAAATACCAACTGAAATTGCACACAACTTCAGTTTCTCAATGGTAACTCCTTTAATTAACATGTTTGCTAGATTCTTAGCTCCAAGAATCTTCTCAAGTGTTAGTTGCCCACCATCAAGCAAAGAATGAATAAAATGGTATCTCAATTGTATGTACTTCGTTCTAGAATGAAACGCCAAATTCTTCACAAGAAAAATAGCACTCTGACTATCATTGTGTAGAATACCTTTCTTCTGCCTCTTACCTAACTCTTCCAAGAAACCCTGTAACCTAACCATCTCCTTGCCAGCCTTAGTCACAGCCACATATTTTGCTTCTGTGATGGAGAGAGCAACAATCTTTTTGCAACCTTGAAACCTAACTCATTATTGTACCGCCCAAAGTATACACATACTTAGTGAAACTCTTCTTGCTGCTAATATCACCAGCTAAATCGGCATCAACATAGCCCTTCAATTCCATATCAACTCTTGTGAAGCAAAGAGATGTTCCTAAAGTACTTTTCAGATACCCCAGAATCAATTTGAATACATGAATACATCCCAATGCTGCTTACCCACTGCATGTGCAATGTATGTTCTTGTACAAACTATAGAGTGTTGAACTCTCTTCATTGTCATCAAGTTGATTATTTTCCCAAACTGAAACTTCTTGTGAGCTTCACGAGTTAGCCTTAGAGATTTAAATACGGAAAAAACCTTCAAAAGGTAAAACCCATATATAAATATATTAGAACCATCAACACCTTTATTGCTGTCTGAACCATAAATATTTAAGAATTTGAATTCAAACTTTGCTTGCACTAGTAGAACTGGGGATTAGATGACCTCACTACCTCCCCTGCATATGATCCAGTTAAATTGACATCCTAACCTAAACGTGAAAACAAAAATCAGCAAGACCTTCACCCACCCAATTTCTCATTCTTATGCAACTCAACTCCATTTTCCCACAATGAATTCACCCACATAAACTTAGCAATTATGACCCTCAAGAAATTGAAAAGAATCAGTATGTATTTATCAATGGATAAAATCTATTTGACACCAATCAGTGAAGGTTACAAGAAACGATGCGAAAAAGAATGAATATGTTTTCATCAATGGACAACAAGCAGGCTCTAATAGCAACAAATTCAAAAAAATTTAAATTGCCATAAAATTTCAATTAGAGTGGTTGGTGACATTAATTTCAACTAATTAGTTGGAGAATCATTAATCTAAAATGAAGTGTTTATAAACCTTAAGATATTTTATAATTTTATAGTTTGATCGTGAAAGGAAGATATTTGGTCATTTAAGAATAGCCCAAAAATAAAAACACCAAAAGGAATTGGCCAAAGTGAAAAAACGAGCGGAATTATGAAATGAAATATACTCTTACCCATCTTCAGATTTCTCCCCTTTAATATCGTTCCCCGCCGATCGTGATATCTTGAATATGGGCAATTTTAGACCAGTCTCGACCGCTCTCCTCTACATATCTTTTATCTAATTTGGCCGCTATGAAGCATGGGTACGGCAATTTGGGCGCCGTACCCGTACCAGGTATTGCTGAGGTACGAGTACAGTCGGGGTACCGCTGCATGCGTACCCCCAACGTACCCCCTTTTTTCCAAAAAAAAAAATTTCAGGTACGGGTCAGGTACAGATCGGGTACGGGTTGGGTACGAGCGAGGCTGAAAGTAGCCAAAAACTACGTCGCTTTCCGGCAAAAATTATTCAACTCTCAGTCTCTCTCTCTCTACCATCCTCCCTCTGCCGCCACTCTCACATCCTCAGCTTACCGGCGATGATGCACAGTGAGCTTCGATTTGAACTTGCGACGACGGAAAATTAGTGGGGTGCTCCGATTTGGATGTGCGGCTTCCTTCTTTCTCTTCGGCTTCCTTTTCTTTTCACTGGACATCTTTCTCTCTCTCCGTTGGGCTTGAAGACTGAAGCTCCCTTCTCTCTCTGCCAGCAAGCTTTTTTTAATATGTGGTCATGATTTACTTAAGTCTTTCACAACCATCCATTTCCAAGAAAATACTAGACTTTTAGTAAAGTACTATTAAAAAATTAAAGAAGCCTGCGATTTCTTAAAAAAAGATTGCAAGTGAATGTTTTGTGTTTATTTAAAATACTAGACTTTTAGTAAAGTACTATTAAAAAATTAAAAAAGCCTGCGATTTCTTAAAAAAAGATTGCAAGTGAATGTTTTGTGTTTACTTTGTATTATTATTATTATTATTATTAGTTACTTTTTTTATTCTTGGTTTGTAATATATATAAGGACACAATGGATGTATTTTATTTTTTATAATTGTTCTTAAATTTATATATGTTTAAAAATTATATGCATAACAAAATATAAAAATATATAATAAAAAATATACCCCGCCGTACCGTACCTGTACCCTAATTTTTTAAAAATTGTCATACTGCCGTACCGTACTAGTATCCATACTCGTACCCGAAAACGTACTCATGCTTAGGGGTGTAATTGGTGAGGTGCGATACGGTTTTCTTCGAATTTTTACACCTACACCTTATAGTGTGGTTTTCCTATTTCACGCACTTACACCTGCACCTACTAAGATCGGTTTAGGTGCGGTGCGGTGCGATTTGATGTGGTGCGGTGTAAGTGTGGTCTTGCGGTTTGAGTTGGACTCATTTGGGACGGATTAGGCCAGCCCAAATGTCAATTCAGTTTTACAACTCAAAAATAGACTATCAACCAGAAAGGATGTCAAAGTGGGGCTATAATGTTGACTGCTTGAGTGTGTTTTGTAGAAACTGCAGAATGCAGAGATCACTTGTTTTTTGAGTGTTCCTTTGCAAAAAGAATATGGGATCGCATTATGGATCTTTGCCTTAGACCAACAGCAAAACACACTAGGCAGTAACCAACAATTTCCTTTCTTTTTACCAATTTTACATGCACAAAACATACTGTTGTAATTATAGTAGTATCTGCTTCATTTGTACTTAAGAAATAATAATAATGATCCAGCAAACATAGCTTATAATTCTCAAAAGAACAAAACAAAAACAGAACCAAAAAAAAAAATCACAACAACAGAACAATAGAACAAAAAAAAATTACAGTAACAGTAGTCAGAACCAAAAAAAAAAAAATTACTGTAGTATCAACCTGTTGCTGCCTTGCTGGTGGAAATCAATGATGAGGGTGAGAAAGACCGAGACCGAGAGAGAGAGAGAGAGAGAGAGGCCGGCGGCCGAGGGTGAGAAAAGTGAAAAAAAAAAAAAAAAAACACAAATATCATTTGATTCAATTTCTAGGGTTAGAGTCGTGCGAATTGGGGATTTGATTTTGGGGAAAATTGGATTCTAGTAGATCTTCAGTTTCCTTAATGGGGGTTGGGTTGGGGGTAAAAGGAGAAATTTAAAAAAATCAAAATACCAGCGATGCGGTTCGATTCTCCGACGGGTTGAAAACTCCAACGCCGCAGGCCACACCATACCGACCGCACCATACCAGTCGGTTTCGTTGTCGTCCTTGCCGATGACGGGGACCGGCAGCTCGGTTGCCGGTGGAAGAGGTGCGGCGCGGCACGGCTCGGTTCCGTCGGTGCCATCGGTTCCAGCGGTTCCGCTTTCACCCCTACCCGTGCTTCCTTTATAAGGTCTATTTTTAAGAAAGAAGTGTGACTTACTCACATACCAATATTTCCAAGTACTTAAAAGAGACATACGTTCCTATATATATACTTCAAGTTAAAGCTCTTTGATAATATATTATATAATAGAATAGCTTTCAAATAACAAGCAAGACATTAGACATGAACTTACTTTCATATTTCTCCTTTGGCTTCCTCGATTTCAAAATGATGCAAATAATGATAACAATTATAATAGTAATAACTGTCGGAATAATAATTGCGATGAGAGTTCAAGTTATGATTCTCTGATTTCCTACAAAAACCAAAAATATGTTATTACAAGGCGTCTATTTGCTGTATTTGAATCTCACTAAGGTTGGGCTGGCCGAAAAACAAAATTATATATATGGCATAAACTTATAAAGGGAAGGCCCAAAATAGTATATATGATCCAAACAATTACAGGTCCACGACCCCCAATGGGCTTCCTCCTATAGGCCCATTAAACCCTACATTCCCTAAAATTCTCTGGACCTGTGCTAAAGAAACCAAGGAAAGGATTATACATCCCCCAATGGTACACACACAGAAAAGGAAGAAAAACAATAATCTACTGTATCTATTCATTTGGTCTTATTTCGGATTCCTATTGTGGTTAGGCCTAGACAGAAAACAAATTAATTGTATAACAAAGTCTTACTTTACCCACTACAACTTAATAATTAAATTCATAGCATTGATAGGAGTCTAGATTCAATTGAAAATCAAGAATGAAAGAGTTAACTATATACATGTACCTAGAGGGAAATGAGCTAAGAACAGTGATTACAAGATTGCATTCTAAAATATATGTAGCACAATACAAAAAACCCAAAGCAAGATTGCAATACTGGGGCATGGTGCTAAAAAGATAATGATGATAAAATTTTAGGATATCTTCCATCTATATGCACTTTAACCTTGTTTTTAGTCTTTCTTTAATCAGTAGATAATTGTTTTTAGTTTTTCTCATTATTATAGACTATAGTACTAATTTGATAAAACTATTCCAGAAGCATGCTGTGAATTTTGACAAACCATCACTTTCCTTTTGGGATTGGGTGATATATCCACTTTACCTTTTGGTCCAATTACGGAATCTGGAGGTGAAGGTGAAGGTTGAAGCTCCAGTGAGGGTGTCGGCGCCATCGCTGCCATTCGATAAAAAGGGTAAAATTCGTACCTAATATTGCAACTGGGAAACACAATTCCGCCTCTTAGCTTTCCACTACAACACCAAGAAAGAAGATTTATAGCTGCCAGAAGACAACTATTGCAACTGATGTTGTTTAGGTCTGGTGTGCACTGTACAAGGTAGTACAGTGTTTGAAACGCAGAGATAATCACTTCCTTGGTCCCAAACTTCTTTTTACCAATCTGAACGTTCAAGGAGATCTCCCTTGCCAAGTCAATCATCGTCGTGTTTAGTAGCTTATTAAACAACTCAAACTTGTCATCAGTAAAATTCTGTGTGTTCAACAACTCGAACATTGGTTTTTCATCCACGGTGGAAAAGAAAAACCGGTTTGAGTAGCGCAACAAACACTCGTTGTACATATCATAGCGATCTTCTCTCTTGAACACTTGTTTTTTATCTCTTTCACTGCAGTAGCCACGCAGGTTTGGCAGACTTGAATTGTGACATCGCCGCGACAGTCATAAAGGTCGTGAATAGGTTCGGAGGTGTTTTGGCCACTGGTGGTGTTGTAGAATTTGAGGTTTTGGGTGGCATTGGAGGAGATTGAAGAGAGGAGGGAGTTGAGATTGGATTGGTAGATGCTATTGGGGTTGAAAGTGTTGTTTGCACACATCTAGTATAGCAAAACAGGGTCAGCAGCATGAGAATTAAGGCTGAGGAAGCTAAGTATGGAAAGGAACACGATGAGAAAGGAGAAGAGATTGGAGAAATTCATTTTTGATGAATCAATATCTTCCTCTCCGCAACTATGCAAGATTTTATGTTGTATTGTATTACATGTTTTGGTGAGTATGAATGGGATTTAGATAGAGGGTTGAAGATGTCAAACAATTTTGCCTTCAGGATGAAGGGTCTGCAAAATGCAAGTCTACGAATCAACTACCTGACAAACAACTTTAATGCTTTGCCATTGATAGGGGGATCTTCAATTTAATTTTAGGGTTAAACCAATAAGTCTTTGAGGTTGGAACACAACCATTTTCACAAACAAAATTCACAATTTTCTTTTCATAATTTGTTAAAATAGAATACTATAATTAGTATAAGATTATTTTCAAAAGAGATAATCAATTACATCAATTTTATGTGATTAAAGCAATGACATTTTCATATTTTATTACCGACACCAGTTGTATTATGCATACATTAAACATAGACGCTTTGTATTAACAGACCATGGCATTGACTTACTTGTAGATTAATCAGACTCCAGGTTCTTTCTTGGCATTGTGTCTGTTTTACTGCGAAGGAAAAATGTTGGCTGTTAAGGTGATGGTAGTGTAACAGAACCATTATTAAGTGTGAGAACTATCATCGCTATGGTGGGTCTATCAGTTGGATCTTCCTGAACACATAATAAGTCAAGATGGATGCATCTCATGACTTCATCTCTTGAAAAGGAATTTCCCAAGGTTGGATCCAATAATTCCAAGGGCCTACCATCCCTCCAATGTATCCAAACGTGCATCAATTTATCATGTAGTGTTCAAAATGTCACGCTTCTCTTATATGCACTTGGACTAATGCCATAGACGTTAAATGTAAAAAAAATTACAATATGTATTTCCCACTTACATAGCTCAAGAGGTCTTCAGCACCTTCTGATTCATAGAAATTATTGTTCTTCTTGTCATTAATAATCTCTAGAACCAAGACACCAAAGCTATACACATCTAATTTCAAAGAGAATTCTCCATGCATTGCATACTCAGGAGACATATAACCACTGCAAACCATTACCATGAACATATATAACAGTGCTAATAAGAGTCTATGTTTGATGTATGCATAATACAACTGGTGTTGGTAATAAAATATGACAATGTCGTTGCTTTAATCACATAAAATTGATGTAATTAATTATCTCTTTTGAAAATAATCTTATACTAATTATAGTATTCTATTTTAACAAATTATGAAAAGAAAATTGTGAATTTTGTTTGTGAAAATGGTTGTGTTCCAACCTCGAAAACTTACTGGTTTAACCCCAAAATTGAATTGATGATCCCCCTATCAATGGCAAAGCATTAAAGTTGCTTGTCAGGTAGTTGATTCGTAGACTTGCATTATGCAGACCCTTCATCCTGAAGGCAAAATTGTTTGACATCTTCAACCTTCTATCTAAATCCCATTCATACTCACTAAAACATGTAATACAATACAACATAAAATTTTGCATGGTTGCGGAGAGGAAGATAATGATTCATCAAAAATGAATTTCTCCAATCTCTTCTCCCTTCTCATCGTGTTCCTTTCCATGCTTAGCTTCCTCAGCCTTAATTCTCATGCTGTTGACCCTTTTCTACTCAACTAGGTGTGTGCAAACAACACTTTCAACCCCAATAGCATCTACCAAATCCAATCTCAACTCCCTCCTCTCTTCAATCTCCTTCAACACCACCCAAAACCTCAAATTCTACAACCCCACCAATGGCCAAAACACCTCCGAACCTGTTTACGGCCTCTACGACTGTCGCAGCGATGTCACAATTCAAGTCTACTGAACTTGTGTGGTTGTTGTAGTGAAAAAGATAAAAAAACAAGTGTTCAAGAGAGAAAGTGATATGGTACAACGAGTGTTTGTTGCGCTACTCAAACTGGTCTTTCTTCTCCACCGTGGATGAAAAACCAATGTTCGGGTTGTTGAACACACAGAATTTTACTGATGACAAGTTTGAGTTGTTTAATAAGCTACTGAACATGGCGATGTTGATGATTGACTTGGCAAGGGAGATCTCCTCGAACATTTTGATTGGTAAAAAGAAGTTTGGGACCAAGGAAGTGATTATCTCTGCGTTTCAAACACTGTACTACCTTGTACAGTGCACACTGGACCTAAACAGCACTGGTTGCAATAGTTGTCTTTTGGCAACTATAAATCTTCGTTCTTGGTGTTGTAGTGGAAAGCTAGGAGGCGGACTTGTATTTCCCAGTTGCAATATTAGGTACGAATTTTACCCTTTTTACCGGATGGAAGCGACGACGCCGACACCCTCACCGGAGCTTCAACCTTCACCTTCACCTCCAGGT